>JANTPZ010140828.1:0-15233 GCA_025593235.1 Vachellia pachyceras | reverse complement strand
ATATATATATATATAGGAAGTGAAATTGAGTGGGGAAAGGAGATCCATCCAAATCCAATAAGTGAGACAAAAGTGAAAGTGAAAAGAAATGTGGAAGCAACAAAACGAGGACGCAAGGGTGTGATGGCTGAGTGTTTGCTTGCATATCAATTCAAAGATTTTTATTCTCATGGTTTCCCCATTCACCTACACTCCCTGCCCCACCTTCCCCCCTCTGTCTTCCTTTCAATGTACTTCCCCTTCCCCACAATAATATTAATCACTAACCACTCTCCCAATAATTCTCTCCTCCCACCGGCCGATGCACTTGATCAGGATCTTCCTTCCATCTAATCAAACTATGATCTTAAATTTAACTACTAACGTAGGATCGGTAGATAACTTGTCGGTATCTTTGTTAGCGTTTCTTTGAATCGTTAAACTTACTTAGATCCTAGTCTGATTTTGCTGACTTTTTACGATGGATCTAACTATTGTCTAGTCAAAGTATTCGTTTAAATTCAACTACGAGTGCTAAATCCGACGTTATCGATAGATGATTTGTAAGTATATATCTTTAACAGTGCTTTTTCGAGTTATGAAATCTGTTTAAGTTTTAGTTGATTGTGCTAAAATTGTTGATTACGATTATACTTTCTCTTCGACCCTTGTCTAGTTAATCCTTAATCACTCAATCATATACACACACCCTTAATAATTAATGAGTATATCTCAAGTATTTTTTAAAGTTATGAAATATGTACATTATTCTATCGAATCTCTTGAATGCAACTCACTTGATTAGGGAGCATGTTAATTGAAGTGATGATGATTGGCAATTGGATTTCAATTCAAATTGGTAATAATGCTTCAATGGACTTCACTGCTTTCTTGTACTTGTTCTACTTTGCCTTTTTTTTTTTTCAACAGGAGTCCAATACATGATTATGTTCTCTAATGTGCTTTATTTTTTTAAAATTTTTCCTAAAAAGTACTGAAAAATTTTAGGTTTGTATTGTGATGCCTAATCTCATAAAAAAAAAAATAGTTGTGCCCCCATTGAATTGTCAATTTAGTAAAATAAAGATCAAATCCAAGGGGTTGGCCCACAATATCAGATTTTTATTTACTTGCCATTCTTGTGATATGATGAAATCTAATGATTTAAACCTCTCAATCAATTCGAACTCAATATAACTCCTCCCATTATTTTTTTAAAAATAAAGTGTGTCTGCTTGTGTGTGAGGGGGACATGTGTTAAGAAGCTCTTATTGAGTCGATCTACACTGATTTGCTTGCCATAAAGGTGTGCGTTTTCATAATTGTGTGATTAAACCCCCTCCCTCTCTCTCTATATATATATATAGTCTTAATTTTCATGAATTCCTTTTTTTAAAAAAATAATCCAATTCATAATAATGTTGACCTACAATAGGAGGCACAAAGTAATTATCCCGACTGCATGCCCAGGGTATTGATTAAGCTAGAACAGACTTTTATCGATTGATCCAAGTGTTTGGTGGTACTTTTCATGAATTCTAATTGTGAGGTTAATTTTCATCGGCTTAATCCTTAGTATCTAAATTGATTGGGCCATCAATTCTCTCTCTAGTTTAAAATTATAATTTTTAGTTATTTTATACCTCTTATTTCTTTTAATATAAGAAATATCAAAATTTAAAAAAAAACATATTTTCAAACAACAATATATTATTGTCGACTTTGAAATTCTGTAAACAACCGCTTCACTGATGAGGATGAGACCTCGTAAATTTATTCCTCTCCAATCAATTTTTTGAATTTTTTAAAAAAACTCCCTTCAATCTCTAAATATACTAATTAGTTATGCCCTGTTTTGTACGCGTCATTGGTTTTGATGGAATTGGAAGTGGAATTGAGATTAAAAGTTTGTTTGGTATGCTGGAAGTAGTGGGATATTATTTTAATTTAATATTTATATTTATAATGTGAAAATACTAATATGCTCCCAAAACAAAAAAAATTTCCCCTCCCCCACGACGGCATCTCTGACCAGGCGACGAAGAAGCTGGGTCGACGAGTTTGTGGCCGGAGATCGCGCCACAACTGTAGCAACCATCAACGCCAACTGCAGCTAAGCAACCATCGACAAGTTTGTGGCCAAAGATCGCGCCAGTTCGTCGCTAGCTCGTGGCCGGAGATCGCATCAACTCGTCGCCCTCCGCGCTCGTTGGCAATCCGTGGCAGGAGATCGCCGCCAGGGGGTGCTCGCAGTCATCGCCCGGGGGGGTCGCGTATCGTCGGTCACAGGCGTGGGTCGCGTCTGAGATATGCAGAGGGCATAATGGTCCTATAATTTCACTTCCATTCCTATAATTTCATTTCCATGGAAATGAGGCCAGTTCCATGGGGTATAGGTGGGAAGTGAGATCACTCCCATAGAACCCATTTTCAGTTCCATGGAAGTGGGTTCCCACCAACCAAATAACCCAATTTTGCAGTTCCAACCCCAATTTCAGTTCCATAGCTCCAGTTCCAGCATACCAAACATAGCCTTAGTTAAAAATAATTTATCATTTTTTAAATTTATTTACATAGCTTACAAATTTAATGTTGGTGTCTAGGCTTTTTTTTTTGGTGGGTTTCAACGTGCAAGAAAACGAGAATATGCTAAAAAAAGAAAAGGGAAATGAAAGTAAAAGCAGAGAAAAACAAAATGTGGCGTTTATTTAGACACGGAGCCACTTATGTTTGATGCATGTCTAGTGAGTACCCTTATCTAGTATCTATATATAGAACTTGTTCTTTGTACATCAAACAATATAATGCACATGCATGTAGAGACTAATATTTTAATACACACGATTGGGTTAAAGTCAAACTTTTATCTTAAAATTATTGTATAGGAGTTATGTTTTTCCTGAAATATTTTTGGGTTCTGTGTAAGAAAGATGTTATTTTCATCACCTTTTAGTAAATCTACTCCTTGTTAAATCCAAATCACTATTTAATAGTGATTTATATACCAACTAAATGTGTTTATAGTGACCGGACTTTGATTCAGGGGATGCAAGTTATTTTTTAATAGTGAGTTCAAGATAAGTGTGAATTATTCTTAATATGTTTTGAGAAGAATTTGAGCAAAAAATTAGTTGATTTAAAATTAGCAAATGAGTAGGTGTAAAATAAATCGTATAATATTAATATATACATAATTTTTTTTAAGGTCAAGAGGTGCGGCTAAACCCTCTCATCATAATATAGATCTGCCCATGGTTTATGAGAGAGTGTCTCTTATAAAAAAAACAAAGGAATACTGTCTAGTAAAACATATTTTATTGCTTCTCCTTTAAATCTTTAATGTATAATATCTAATTGGGCGGTTAGTTTTAATCTAAACGTAAAACATATTTTATATATTTATCAATATTTTCCCAAATTAGTCTTATTGATATTCCCTAAATAATAGTTAAGTAGGAGATAGGGAGGGAATTTAGAAACATGATTTTGATATATAAAAAACATGTTACATTAATCAACTTCTTTAATATTATTAAATTAACTAATTAGACATTAGATTAAGGATAAGAGGAGTGCATATTATTTAACTGACTCCTAAAATTAAAACAAATGGATATCAATGACTTGGCTATTAGTCCCATGTGCTGTTATATCTTACTTGGTAAGATTGATGGAAAATGGATCTGCTTTTGCCATCTCAATGAAAACAGAAGCACAAAAATTATCTTCTTCTATATATCCTTATATAAATTATCATTGAATAATATTTTTTTCGGAGATATATGCTGAGAAGAAATATCTACATACTTTTAGAGTGTTACATCATTCATACTCAATACAATAAAAATGTTTTAAATGTTTTTTATTATGGATCCAATATTCTATACATTTATGGAATACGAGATCCACAATAAATTATAATTAAAATATTTTCATTAAACAGAATATAGATAACATAATACTCCAAGAATATATAAGTATTTCTCTATGCTGCTGAGCAAGTTCAAGAGACTGCACTTACAATCATATATTTTGATGCAAATCCAGTGTCAATCAACGAAGAGGGCCAAAACAAAGGCAATAACTTCGTTTGGTAAGTCCGTTGGCACAACGGATGCGTTTACCGAAACACTTTTTCTCTCACATAAACTACCTCAGAATCTGTGTCCGTTCTCCTAACGGGCTATCCAAACGGAGCCAATAACTTTGCTGTTAATTAAAGTTATAGCCGAATTTTAACTTTCTGCTGAGTTTGAACAATAAGTCAAAATGAGAATCGAAGGATAATATAACATATGTAATGTTTTTGCTTCAAAAAAAAAAATACACAGAACCAATAAAGGAAGGTGCTAATATGAGCATAAGTGTTTTACTAAAACCACTCGATTTGCTGGTTGGTTCGAAAATAAAAGAGATTAACAGGAAGAATCTGATACTACGAATCATCAAAATAAAAAAGAGCGGTGAATATTGTGTCAAATGTCCAAAAGTTGGGAATCTCTTCACGGGTATTAATAAAAGTTACAGAAAATGAACGATCCACATTTTAACATAAAAATGAGGACTAAGATTAACGATGATTAGATCGAGGAAAAAGAATTACTCCTGAATATAGGAGTTAAATACTTAATATATATATATATATATATATAGACACTAAGAGATTAGTTAAGTTGATTTTTTTGTAAAAAATATGTGTTGATTTCCATAGAGTAACTATTCTAATCAATTTTCAATTGCATTGGATATTGGCTCCGTTTGGATAGCCCGTTGGGAAAACGGACACAGATTCCGAGGTAGTTTATGTGAGAGGAAAAGTGTCTCGGTAAGCGCACCCGTTGTGCAAACGGGCTTACCAAACGGAGCTATTATTCTCTTGGTAGAGACTCTCTTCGTACATGCATATACCATCAAGATCCTTGAAAAAAATTATAAATTTAGAGGATATAATATATTAAAGTCTTGCGTTCAGGGTTAAAAGAAAACCTTCTACTATCTTCTATACTCCTCAGACCTTAAATGTAAGACTTTTTTTTTTGGCAGGTATTGCATTTAGATCATATGAGTAATTTTTTCAATAAATAATTTCTTACATTTAGGATGAAAAGGAGTAGTATTTTTATAAAATGTGGAGGATTTTAACTCTACCTAAAATCCGATATCATTTAAGACAATTGAACAAATAAATTAAATGTTAAAATATATATCTATCCCTTTAAATATACATCAAATTTTAATTTAGTCTTATAATCTTAATATTATTAATTTTATTTGATGAAAAATATTGATTTAACAAATCCAAAGGACAAGTTTACAACTAAATATGGATAATTAAAGGGACTAAAATTATAGTTTTTAAATTTAAGAGATCAATTAAATTAAAATTGAACTTAATGTAATTTTTTTAAGAAAAATACTTTAGCATAAGTTACAATTCGTTCAAAGGTCTGGCTCTGAGGTTCCCCCAAGTATGTGGGAAAAGGCAGCCATTTTTGTTTTGTGGGTTCTCGGACAATAACAACCTCTCAATGATGATCAAGTACAGCTTCTTTTATTCTTATTTTGATTCCGTAATTCTCATCACTTTGTTCCATTGTTAAAGCACCAATACCTTTATTACAATTTTAATTAATTTGATTGATTCAACTGTATATATATTAGAGCTTTATTTATAATTTTTTGTTGGGGTCATTGTGGGATTGTATATGTAATCAAATTTAGATCCTTAGTTGTCACAAATTGACTAATACACTAGTCATTGAGAAATAAATCTGGCCACAAATAAAAGTCATAGAGACAAATATACCAACGTTTAGAAAGTAAAATTTCTTTACTTCACTTCATGCATGAATGTTGGCCATTCAATATTTTTAAATGAGTTTCACCCTTTTCTTCCACTAATTTCATTTTGCCCAATTTTTTGTGGAGAAAAAATTAGGCAAGTTTGATCTCAAATACCTATAAGAGTTAAAAAAGTCTTATTGTGGAAGAGAAGTTGGCCGATATAAACACTTAAAACTTTTAGTGCTAACTCAAGTGGAAGGAATTTTGACCACTTTGCTAAGAACATGTATCGTATTATCAAATACAATCTTTTTTGAAACATTATTGAGCAAAAAATGAGAGTATATTTTTTTATGAGAATTCAAAAATTGACTCATAATATTATGATGGAATTAACCCCTTAAGCTAAATATAACCATCACTAGTTACTACATCTATTAATAACGATATTAAGAGGGTTTCCAATCATATATTGGAGACAATCCTGTAGTGCTCATTATCAAGTGTTTAACATATGAGATATTAATGCATTCCACATGGACCAATTCCTATTGGTAACGGCATTGTTAATTGTGGGTTAACAATGAATTAAAAAGGCATACTATTTAGGCCCAAAAGAAAAGGAACTACAAAGGTAAGGAAGTCAGCGGTCGCATACCACTTGGCATTTGGTAGAGTTGGCAAAGGCTACTACTAGCATTCCTCAAGGCGGGGATTCGAACCATAGGGAGTGACAGCCGCAATAATTAACGCAAACTCAAAGAGGTTGTCCCATCGGTATCTCCCTACCACCGTAAGGTCTCCTCGCGGGGGTCCGGATTAGTTTAGGGCGGACAATAAACCTAGGATATCAGATGGTTTATACCCAAAAAAAAGTCAGAGTGGCATACCAATTAAATTTTCAATACCGCTCATGGTGGCCCATCTGCCCATGTTAATATTGGCCCAATAATTGTTTGGTATTTTGGGCTTAACAGTAAACTGAGCTGGGCTGTGATGATCTCGTGGTCAAGAAACTCAGATAGGTCCCCACCACACCAGGCCGAGGCTATTGAACGCGACAACCCGGGTCGAAGCAACCATATTAGGGCGTTTTACTTTTTTTCGCAGTTCACTCTCAAAACTCCGGTCGTTCTTACAGTTATAGAACACTGGCTTTCCTCTGTGTACTTGGATGCCTCTTGACTCGAGACTAGGACTATACTACTACTTAGTAAAGCTTGTCCTCTTCTCTTCTCTGAGCTCTGAATTAATTTCTTTTAGAGTTCACTTTGTCTCCGGTGATTTCTTCGCTGGTTCGTGGGCCATACTTTGTTGGATTGTCAGAAGCTGTATGCAAATTCAGTAGTCATGTGGTTCTTGAAGTTCATTGCTTAAACAGATTTCTATCTTTCGTTCTTGAACACTCATCCTTGGACTGTCTGAACACTTCTTTGTGGTTCTTGTAACCTTGTGGCTATTGATTTTTAAATCATTTCATCTACTGCTTCTCTGTTCGACCTATGTGATTGTGCAAAATCCGATAGCTTAGGTTTTCCAGATGCCTTTGTGTTAAACGAATTGCAAGAAAGCAACAATCCATGCTTCTTATTGTTGCAAATATTGTGGGTAGGTGTGTCAAAAGAAGAGTTTCACATTATTTAGGGTCATGGGATTCAAGAGAATATCTGTCAAAATATAATTTCAGACTAATAAATGAATAAATAAGAAGAAAGAACTTGCACATGATAAAGATCACTGAAGATAAATTTGGTAATTTCCCTTACCCTCTATGTGCAAGTTAAATGTGGTTTTAAATGTATTTATTGTGTTTTATTCTCAACATTAAAACTAAGGTTATAATGGAGACCCAACGCGAGGATGACTAGCAACGATGTCCACACCTGCACCCCGTCCCTCTTGTTTCGGTCGGCCACGTCAACGACACCAACTTGGGATGAGATCAAATAGCAGCGGAGAGCGGAGGGATAAAGGCCTTTGCTTCATGTGTGGCTCCCCTTTCTGATCAGGCTATCGTCGCTCGAGCTCGTTTTCACTGCTGGAAGTTAATGAAGGAGGCAACCAGACTCCAGCTCTTCGAAAACTTATGGAAGAATCACATTCGGAACCTCAAATTCCGTCTTAAGGACAAGACGGTTTTTAAGGGAGTGAGTAATGATAGGAGACTCACTAGATGCAAGAATAGGAAAAAGGGTTTAAATTGTTTATTTTACTTATTTAGGAGTCAATTAGAAGTCAGTTAGCTAAATAAATAGGGTCACGGGGTCAAGCTCTTTATGCGGCTCGTTCATTGTTTGTTTGTTTGCTTGCTGTTTTTAAACTTTAATTGCGTCTGTGATTAATTTATTAGTTTACTAATATACTTAATGAGGACACACTACTTTATATTATTTTCAAAACTACTTTAGAATCTATCACCATTCATCATTGAACTAACCGTGTGAGTTTTTATGTGGTTGATAAATAAACCATGATGGCCAGCTAAGAATTGTTGTCTTAGTCTATAAACAATTAGCCTTAGGTTGAGGAAAAAGGAGAGATTAGAATGACAGGTAGAGATCCCAATGATTTAATGGATTATGAAAAATAATTATTTCTCAAGAAAATAAAGTTATAATCAATGTTTTTTTTAGAAGTTACTATTGTGGATTCCTTTTTAAAATTGTGACCTTTTTTTGGCATGCAAACTTGCAACATGAAGCAATGTAAAAAAAAAAGGGACCGGATGTAAACTGACGAATCGGTCGGCGGTCTAACGCTTGTTTGGATAGTCCATTTGGGTATCTAAAAGTTATTCCTGTATTTATTGAGATAAAATTTCTCTCATATATTTACTTCGTAATCTGTGTCCGTTCTCCCAACGGACTTACCAAACAAGCCCTTAATCTGGGAATTCAACAATAGATTGGATAGAACCAGTCAAAATGGTTTGATCAGTTCATTTATAAAAAAAACCATTTAATGCTAAAAAACACTGAAAATGAAAGCAGTGGAAAGATGTAATTAATTAATTTAAAAATAAATACAGTAATAAACTGGCTTTTAATTCTCTATTTCTACGTAAACAAATTTATTTATAAGTAAATGAGATAAAATTAATTCATTTTAACTCAATATTTATCATTCATATTTAAATTAAACTTTAAAATTTAAAATATAGGTATAATAAAATAATGTTCAAAGTTTATCTATTAATTTTTTTAAAATAAAATATAATGTATTAAATTATATTATTTTAGCTGATTTGATCTTGTCTGACCCATCAACTCTTGAATCACTGTTTCACTTGGTACAATACCCAACCCCATCCAATTTTTTGAACATTAACCTAAAGTAAATAAAAACTTAAAATTTTGTTTTTATATTATTGTTCTTGGCAAGTTATCAAATGTGTCTTTAAGTTGCTTTGGATTTAAGATCAATGCATTTTGATGTTTTGAGCGTAATACAAATGCATTTTCTAGCATTTAAATTTTCGTTTACTTTTAACTTTTCACGGGATTGAAACCGTTTACATAATAAATTATTGAATTCAAGGACATGTTAGAAGTATCTTGGGATACCTAGCACATGTACCTATCATCGCTCATCTTAATCAAGGAGGCGTTATGTTGCAGTTTACAAAGGGTGAAGAGAAGCCACATGTATAATAGGTTAAGCCAATAAAAAATAATACTTGATGTATTTGGGAAAGCTTCTCAACACCCCAAAAGCAAATTCAATAGTGTTTTTCCGTAAAACGAGATAATCTCTTTTACACATTTATCTTGTAAATAGTAAAAATACTTTTTCACTACTTTACCAAATGGACCCACTAACGATGAATCGATTGAACTAGTCATATACATACAATCATAGGCAGACCTATGTGTCCACCAGCGGGTACAGCCGCACCCCTTGACTTTTAAAAAATTAGGTATATATTAGTACTATGTTATTTATTTTGCACTCGCTCATTTACTAATTTTGAACTCACTAAATTTTTACTCAAATTTTTCTCAAAAGATATTAAGAATATATCCTACTTATCTTCTCAAAAAATAGTTTACACCCCTGAACCAGGGTTCTGAGTCCGCCATTGCATACAATGTGCCTATTTTGCCCACCCAATGCAATGAAGAAAGAGCTACATTATCCATCTACTTCAATACATACAAAATTGAAATAAAAATGCCAAAAAGCTCCAAAATTAAATGCATATAATAATATAGATATAAATGCTCTTTAGCTCCAAAATTAAATGCATATAATAATATAAATATAATACTAGCTAATTATATAGCCATCGCATGCAGTTCGTTACTTTTTAATTCCTTTTCGTTTGTTCCCACGCGGACAACTTTTTTTTTTTTATAAAAAAGACAAAATGAATTAAAGCAACTTTTGTTATAAAAGTAAGAGCTTTCAAGAGAAGAGAAGAGAAGAGAAGAAGAGAAGAGAGGAGAGCAATGCACTTCAGTTTTTCTCTATTCCATTTATCAAGTACAAGGCCCTATTTATAGGCTCTGAAAATGATCTCCAAGGGTCATAACAATTAATAGTGTAATTAATACATATATTAATTATGACTTAACTCTTTAGTTTCTCAGTAACAATTTATGTACAGCATTTATGATGATAAAGGTGAAGAGTCAATGGTCATCCACTTATTTAATATATTTATAACACTCCCCCTTGGATGACCATTATGAATGTGCCTCATTAAAAACTTTAATTAGGAAAAACCCAGTGGGACAAAAACCTAGCCAAAGAAAAGAGTACACCATTCATTGATACACTGTCCAGAGCTGCCTCATTAAAAACATTTCTAGAAAAACCTAGTGGGACAAAACCTAGAAAAGGGAAAGGAATACAGTGTGTATCGACTCCCCTTCATGATGACATCACTTGAAATTTCTGAGTTTGCGAAGACCGATGCCATGGACAAACTTTTGAAAGATTGCACCTGGAAGAGATTTGGTGAATAAATCTGCAAGATTCTCATTAGAACGGATATGTTGGATATCAATTTCACTATCCCTTTGAAGATCACGAGTAAAGAAGAATTTTGGTGAAATATGCTTTGTTCGATCACCCTTGATGTACCCTTCCTTTAGTTGGGCAATACATCCAGCATTATCCTCATATAGGATTGTTGAGATCATTTTTCCCAAAGATAAACCACAAGTTGTCCATATATGATGTATCATTGACCTCAACCACACACATTCTCGACTTGCTTCATGGATTGCTAGAATTTCAACATGATTAGATGATGTAGCTGATATAGACTTCTTCATATATCGCCATGAAATAGCTGCACCTCCACATGTAAACAGATAGCCATTTTGTGATTTACCATCATGTGGATTAGATAAAAATCCAGCATCTGCATAACCAATCATTTCGTGCTTGGATTTATCTGAGTAGAATATCCCCATGTCCATAGTGCCTCTAAGATAACGGAGAATATGTTTAACTCCGTTCCAATGTCTTCGTGTTGGTGAAGAACTATATCTTGCTAATAAATTAACAGCAAATGATATATCAGGACGTGTGTGATTAACAAGATACATTAGTGCCCCAATAGCACTAAGATATGGTACTTCTGGACTAAGTAGTTCTTCATCACATTCTTCACTAATTACTCAAGGTTTGAATGGGTCTTTACCAGGTTGCAAAGACCTCATAACCATTGGAGTATATAATGGATGAGATTTATCCATATAAAAATGTTATAAGATTTTTTTTTGTATAAGTTTCTTGATATACAAAGATCCCATCTTTTATGTACTCAATCTGTAATCCAAGACATAATTTCGTTCTTCCTAAGTCTTTCATTTCAAATTCTTTCTTCAAATAATTAATTGCCTTTGGTAACTCTTCAGGAGTTCCAATGATGTTGATATCATCTACATAAATAGCAATTATGGAAAACTCACTTCCATATTTTGCCGTAAAAATGCATGGGCATATCAGAACAAAAATATTAATAGAGATAATAATACCACATGCGCCCTGATTGCTTTAGGCCATACAAGGACTCATTCAACTTGATTGAGTATTGTTTTCGAGAACTACAATTCGATGCTTTTGACACTTTTACTCCTTCAAGGATTGGTGCTTCTGGCACTTTTAGTTCTTCAGGGATTTATGCTTCCGACACTTTTATTCCTTCAGGGATTTATGCTTTCGGCACTTTTAGTCCTGCCTTAATGGCATCTTTCCATAAGGGCCGATCTTTTCTCTACTGGCATTCACTAATGGATTTTGGCTCATGATCCTCGTTATTATTCATTACATCATATGCTACATTATAAGAAAAGATGTCATCAACGTTGACTTCATTTCAGTCCCATCAGTTCCATTCATAACATAATTTATTGAGATCTCATTTTTTTCACATATGTCAGGTACCTATGTCTCTTCTGGAGCTATCACATTCTCTTCTGGAGATGACTCTTCTGGAGCTATTATCTTTTTTTTATTTTTCTCAATTTGACCATCTATATTTTTTAGCTCATTTTCTTTTTTTGAGGATTTTTTTACCTTTGGAATTGATTGACCTTCCACGCTTCAGACGTGATTTAGATTCATTCATAATAATTTATCCTTCAGGGACATTAATTCTGATAGGAGCATTGGCAGCTGGGAAAGTGACTTCGTTGATCCGTAAATGCTTATTGCATTTGATTAGCAAAATCCTGTAAATGAATTATCCTTTGAACTTCCAGTTCACATTGTTTTGTCTGAGGATCAAAATGAGCCATTTATAGTTCATTCCAGCTAATCTCTTGACCCAACTACTTATTTTCTCCCCCTGATGCTGATGAAACTAATTCATCAAATGACACTCGGCAAACCATGTCAGCATATATTCATGCACATATATACATATCCAAAAATAGAAAATATTAGGTTTTTTATCAAAAACCTTTGCAAGGGGGAAATCTTTCGATAATTTATTGGCATCATGCGAATTAACAGTGCTGCATAGAAAATGACTAAGCAGAATATGGGAGATTATATCTCGTGTAAAAAGGTTGCAACCATTTAACCAATCATTCTGCTAGCTCATTTTACGTGTGAACATGAATTACCATATGTTCAACATCAAGTCCAAGGGACATGCAATCATCATTAAGATTGTTGAAGTAAATTCATTAGCACTATCAAGATAGCCTTTTGTAATCAGATAATTAGGATAGTATACTCTCTAACATATTTGTTGAGCAAAGAATCCTGCAAACTTCAGGTTGTAAGAAAAAAATAAACAAACGTGAGACCATTTAGTTGATGCATCAATTAAAACCATATGGTAACCAAATGGTTCACCATGTGAGTTTATCCTTCCATACATATAATCCTGTATCCGTTTTGAGAATGTGAGATGCTCACATTATGTTTAACTTTATGAGGGTCTCATAATATATTTCCCATTGGAACATGCAGCATATGAGAAATAATGGTATTTATTGACACTTCAGGGTATATCCACATTTATTCTCAATCATTTTTCACATTGTAATTGAACTGTGATGGTCTAACCGGTCATGGCCAACATTGAATTTATTAGTAAACTTTTGGTTTACATTAACAAACTGCTGGTTTCTATTAATTAGTGAACTTCTGGTTTACTATCTCATGATATACATTAAATTTATCAGTAAACTGCTGGTTTATTAATGCATATCAAGCATTAAATACATCAGTCTCTGTAAACTTCTGATTTACTATCATATGCTATAAAATACGCTTATATACAAAGGCAAAGAAAAATGAAGGAATGTAAAACCAAATACATATAAAACCAACAATAAAATAAATATGGTTAACAATGGAAGAATATACATGCATATGCACACACATATAATTATGTAAGTTATATATTTATATACTTACAATGCCATAAGTATAACAATAATTAAATGAATATAGCTTCTAGCTATTTTATGTTAGGTAAAATATATGGCATCATTCGATATTAAAATAAGAGATCAAGATTATACAACTTTTGGTTATATAACTTTTATTTTCATTTGGTATCCATTTCTATGGATATTATGAAATTTAATAAGTTTCACATAAATTGGCTCTTCTGGAGCTTCCAATGCATATCCAATTTGTTGATTATGCTAATATATTACCCTTTATATGGTTCTTATCAATCATTCCCTGCTTCAAGTGGGAATTTGAACCATCGTGATTCTGACCACGCCTACGCCCATGATTGTAGCAACATCTATGCTCTCATCCACATCCAAGGTCATAAACATATTTGTTAGATATTACATTTACTTCTGGGAATGGATTCGAGCCAATTGGACGGAATTTATGATTTTTCAATAAAGTTCATTATTTTGATCAGCCGTAAGGAGGTAAAAAAAATAATACATATTTCTTAAAACCTCTTTCACAATATTACTACTTTAGGAGCAATTTTGGATGAGCCTTTTGAAAGGATAAACATCTTCAAGTGGTCATATATTTCCTTCACATTGATCCAAAGAAAATTGGATCTTTATGGTCAAATATTCGATTGAGATCTTTGTTGTGGCAAAACATAAATCAGATATTGATAATAAATATGTCTTTTCAATAATATCAATAGTCACAAACTTAAATTTACCAATCATAGTTTAGATTAAGGTAATAAAGGAAATTCTTAAAATATGAAATGCAATAAAACAAAACAAAAACTTATGTTTGACAATTAATCTCACGACTCCATGACAATTGAAACTTCATGGCTTCGAGCCATTCTCTTCTCATGACTTTAGGCCAATCAATTAGATAAGGATTGAAAATCAATGCCATATAATTTCATAATAGAAAATCAAAGCTATACGGCTTCTGGCCATTTAATAAAATAAAGAATAAAAGTTATATAGCTTCTAACTATATAATCTCATAATAGAAAATTAAGATTATATGGCTTTTAACTATTAATAGGATACAAGTTGTATATGACTTCTGGCCATAAGATAGAGTATAAAATATATATTGCTTCTGGCCATATACCATAGAATCAAATGAATATGACTTCTGGTCATATTAAAAGAAAAAAATGAAAAATCAAATGAATATAACTTCTGGCCATATTAAGAGAAATATGACTTCTGATCATCATATAGAATATAAAATCATATAGATGCAAGCCTTCAAGCCATATAAATAATATATATATATATAAGAACTTGCAAATGAGATTAGAATAAGAAAAACAATAATAATCTCCAATCTAAGCCATGGAACCCGATGTTTAAAACAATCGGTAAAAAATTCACTTTAATTCCATATAGTGGCAAGATTATCCCAGATAGATCAATGTTAAATAAAGGTACAGTAAAAGAAAGTAGATGAAATCATTAAGGTAATTATGGGAAGCATACTTTCGTCAGAACAATCGTGCTGATAACGTGTTATAAAAGTAAGAGCTTTCAAGATAAGAGAAGAGAAGAAGAGAAGAGAGGAGAGCAATGCACTTCAGT
>JANTPZ010140819.1:1996-24876 GCA_025593235.1 Vachellia pachyceras | reverse complement strand
CCCTCTATTACAGAAGAACAAAAGGAAGGAATACTGAAAGAGGAAGACATATCTTCTGTAGTGAGCCTGTAATATTTATTTAAAGTTTTCTTGCAAATTTTTCACAATAGAGTTGTGTTTGTTTTGTCCCTTTCCTTAGATTTGTGAAGCAAGGCTTGTGAATGAGGAAAATGGGAGTTCTAATCTTACATACACTATTAGCAACAGATATGGGTCACATGCATCTATTCATCTCCAACTGAGCCAACCACAGTCTCAATCTAGTGAATCACCAGCCAAAGAAATGGAGATAGGGTATATCCCTTCAAACTCATGAAATAAATATACAGCTTGAACACACATACACTAATATATATATATATATATATATATTTCTATATGTGTATGTTTCTTATTCTTACAAATTACAACTAAGGACTTGATTTTTCTGACAGATTACAGCTGCTGTAGCGCTAGCTCTTTGAGAATCCTATGAACTCTCAACGCTATGCTGCAACCAACTTTGCTGTAAGAGATGTTTCATCAGGAATCAGTTATCTTAATGTTAATTAAGATATTTCACTTCAACAAGATAGTTAGAATAATAATAGCCTCAATGCATATATGTTATGAGTTGTTTCATCTGGAATCATTTCGGTTATTGTTAAGGATCATACACATTGAGTATGTCTCTGTAAAATTTAGACGATAAAAGTTATCAAATGTGCCATAGTGTTGAATTATTTAGTTTCTAGATCTGTTGTGGTCAAACGAATGGAATTTTATCTGTTTACCTTTTGATGAAATTGCCATCAATGTAAACCTTCTATCATTTTCAATAATTTTGTTGTTGTCATGCTGATATTTTCTTGATGAAGAGTGAAGACATAAACCATTATGCCAATCAAGAAAAAGCTTTTTAAATTAATAAATGGGGCATGAAGTACACAATCTCTATACATTGAAAAGAGCATTTATATTACTACCTATGGTTCTTAATATAAGAGTTATATAATTATTTTTACGGATATTAAGAAAACACTAAGTTAGTTACTTGTAATAAATTAGTGTTGGCTTATCTAAAATTATATTCATTAGCACTACTTATTTATGAAAACCCTTTAACATGTACAATTAATAGGGATACTCTAGGAAAAAAAAGATCAATTTGAAAGATAAAGAGGAATGAGGTGAAGCTTAAAGGTTGACAAATCTATGGAGACCACCGACGGTGATAGTAAGCAAGGCAAAGCGAGATGGTTGCCGGAAAAGGTTGAAAGCATAGAGAGAGAGTAGAAGAGGATATGTGGCGATGGAATTACAAAACTAGGTGTTTTTATGGAAGCCAATTTATAGTCTCTTGTAACAAATATACAATCCCATGTAAATCAATTCCATTTCCATTTCTATGACCCCCAATTCCATCGTACCAAACGAGTACAAGTATTTAATATAATTGCATTGAATTTACGACTCATGATTAAGTTGATACATACACTATAGAAAACGAGCTTTTGTAGTGGTTTTTTTTACAGATTTGTAGTTGTTTTAATGGCTACAAGAGAGGGCATAGTAGCAGTTACAAAAATCAATGCAAAATCCACTATGGCAAGTGTTTTGCAGTGGTTTTACGGAACTGCTGTGCAGATGGTTAAATCTGCTACTAATGTTTGTAGTGGTCCTGAGAAACTGTTGCAAAAAAGGAGGTGAACACGGGATCACGAAAAGATATTTGTAATGGTTTACAAACCGCTATTAGGAGAAAGAACATTTCAAATTTTTGTAGTGACGTTTGTCATGGTTAAGAACCACTACTCAATTATCAACATTTAGCCGTGATTCAAAACGCCTACTAAATTATTAGATGATCCAAAAGTTTTTTTACAGCAGTTTGAAATTGCTTCAAATCTCACTCAGAATTGAGTTCATCATCTTTCCACCGTATTTTTTACCAAAAAATTAGCTGACTACAGTACGTTTGCAGTGCTTCTAAAACCACTACTATAAATTTTCATAATTTAAAAGAAATAATTTTATTTGTTGAATATTTAAATATTTTAATTAGAATGCATTATTTGATTATACGTCAAAATTAAATTTAGTTATAAAATTTTTCTTAATAATAAACAATTAATTCAAATTTAATGTTAAGTTGTCAATTACATAAAAATTAAATATGGGAGATTTATTGTAAGGTCACAAGGAAGGAAGTTATTTATGAAAAGGTCCCAAGAGGTTGTCAATGATAAGTCGAGAACCACCATTGACAAGTGGAGTAGCTGCCATTGACAACTCTTGGGACATTTTCATAAATAACTTCATTCCTTGGGATCTTACAATAAATCTCCCATTAAATATTGATATATAATTTAATTAAATGGCTGAAATATAAACAACCTAAAACAATAATATTAGTACATTTAAAAGAAACTTATCAAACTAATGCAAACAATTGCATTATCA
This sequence comes from Vachellia pachyceras, assembly GCA_025593235.1. Taxonomy (NCBI): domain Eukaryota; kingdom Viridiplantae; phylum Streptophyta; class Magnoliopsida; order Fabales; family Fabaceae; genus Vachellia; species Vachellia pachyceras. The sequence continues at coordinate 22,434 of JANTPZ010140819.1, read as the reverse complement.
AATACATGAGAAGTAGATAAAATAATATCAAAAAAAGATAAAACAAAAATACATTGTGAAGAGCCAAAATCTAAATATGGCACTGCCATAAAATTGTGAGGATGAAAGAAAGATGAAAAGAAGTGAATGAGAAGAAGAAAAGAGAGAAATCAGAACAAAAACAAAATGGGGTGGAAGGGGTATTTATAGGATGTCTTATGGGAATTAGCAGCAGTTTAGGTGGCTATTGTTTGATGTAGTTTGTTTTGTTTTAACAGTATTTTATATCACTGTTTTTGCAGCAGTTTTTTTTATTTGCACCGGTTTAGAACCGCTACTAAATATGTATGTTTTTTTTAAAAAATCTATCTTATAGATTGAAACATATCACATACCTAAATTATTTATTCAGCGTCATCAGTTTTGAGAAGGGGTAGATTGTTATCTCCTCCAAGTAAGAAGTTTTCAAAATTACTAGGATGAAATGGCTTTGTATCATAAGTGATATATTCATCGCTACCACCCATGTCATAAAGATCTTTAGGCTTAAGATGAACAACAATATTCCAATTTTTATGTTTATTATTTTCCACATAATAAACTATTGTGCCTATAATGCTAGAATATATAGCTCATCATTTTGAGATTCACTAGTATGTCTCAATCCTATAAGTCTATAATTTGACCAACTCTTTTATCAACGGTTGCATGTAAACATCGATATCATTGCTCGGTGCTTTCCTTCTTAGGATGATATTAGACAAATGAATGAGTTCTGCTTCATATACATTCATGAAAGTGAGTTGCAAGGAAGTAACATTACTGGAAAAATACTGTAACTGGTGCTAAGGTTACCAAATGTATTGAATCCATCAGTCATCAAAGCAAGGCATATTGAACGCGAGAATATTTAGAATAACAAATATTATTAGAGAATGAAATGTGAATGTAGATGCTAATGAACGCGAGAAGATTTAAATTGAAATTTTCTAACGGCCAAACATTAGTAGCGGTTTTAAACGCTACCTAAATCCCTACAAATATAATAACCGTTGAATTTAGTAGTGGTTGTGGAACCACTACTAAATTTAGATTATGCCTGCCAATTTCAAATTTGTACCAATTTCATTACCGCTGCAACTTTGAAATTCAAATCCCCTTGTTGCACTTTGTAGACCACCATATAAGTTGCGGCTTTTTTGTATAACCGCTATAAATGACAATTAATTTCCAAAAAATTTCAATTTTAAATTTTTATAAACTATTAATAACATAATTTAGAAAATAAATTGGTGACATTCAATATATAAATTGTACAAAGTAAAATAATATAAGCAGTACATAAAATATATCAAATGTTCAAATAAATACAAATATGTTTCAAATGAAAATGTATTTAATAAAAAAATCAAGGGTCATGATGTCTAGTTTGGGGGTCATCTTGATCCTTAAGAGGTTACTCCTCACAAGGTTGGGTGTCATCTTGAACTGGTGGGATCATGAAGAATCTAGGCACAAGAGGGAGTAGTGGAGAAGCAGAGCCAGGATGGGTCATCTGAAATGCCATCTTCAGCATTCCATTTGCAACCTCTAGCCACAACTCCATTTGAGCCCATAAAACCTTGATCTGCGCCTCCATCTGATCTCGCTGAGACTCGACCTATGCCAGCATTTGATCTTAAGTTGCCACTAGGCTGGATCTCCTCTCTGATCTCAGCACATATATTATCTACCAAAGTAGCGTTGTGCCTCCTAACTCCATATGTGGTCACCTGGGATGCAGCAGTAGATCATGAAGTCTCAACTTCATATCTGCTTCTCCATAAACAACAATTCTGGTCGCTCTAAAGTGGAAACCTGAAAGCCGTTTGGGGTACTGATGTCACACCCAAAAATTTAGAGGTGACGGCACGGACTATGAGAAATCTTACACTCCGTAAGCCTTTGATTTGTAAATGTATGCTATTTGTCAAAATGTCAAATAACACAATATACCATTTCTTTTCTCAAGATTATGTCATAAAAACATATTATGCGTTGTCAACATATAATGAAAGCACATGGACCTTACATATAGATTACGTGGAGTGTCTAACCTTTATAAATAGTGCATACACAAATTTTTATATACGCCAAACGGCAGCTACGACATAAGCCAACATCTTTCATAACAACAATGAGGCTTTTCATTGCTCAACCAGAGGCATAGGGTCAGTTGGGCTATCTGAAGCCAAAATAAACTTCTGGTGAATCACGTCCCATAAATATAATTGTCTAAATTTAAGAAAATCATCTAAATGATTCAACTGCAATGAATATCGTAACAACAAGTCTCATTTTCTGCAGAGTATAATGAAGTCAATTTAAAATTGCATAACAAATCATTTCTTAGAGAATCTCATATACGTATCAAAACCATTCATTTGTCAAAATCGATTTAAAAATAATATTCAAATCTCAATTTTCGTAGGACTTCCATAGAACGGAGTATCCAGTGTGAACACATAGTCCACGAGGGTAAATAACCAGGCGCAGCTTAAAGCTACGAAAATAGGCGTGAACACACATAGGGTAAGTAACCAACAAGCGCGGCTCGAGGCCACGAATAACAGGCGTAGGGATAACCCCACGTATAACAGGCTTGAGTCAATGCCCACAAATATCAAGCGAGCTCGAGATTAAACATGGTGCACCAAGGACTAATAGTACTACTGTTAGTAACCAGCGTTCTGTATTCAGTCCTCTCAAGACATTTTCAAGCATGCATGGGATCAACTTTCAAATCATTTTCAATGATAAAACTATTTTGCAATACTTTATAACAAGGGTCCCAGCATGAAAGTGTACAAATAATGTCTCAAATCATTTTCAGGCATGCATGGAGTACATATATATCAGTTGAATATAATTTCTTTTCACTGTCTCCATGCATGAAATCATAGCAATAAAACATTTCAAACTCATACTATAACACTTTAATCTTTTCAATAATTAATAAGACGTCTGAATAATTCCAATAAATCTTCATCAATGAAACCATGTGTAAAATGCAATAATTGAATAAAAATGTGAAATACAATAAAACACACTTTATAAAATTATAATGGGACGCTCTATTCACTCACATATCATGCTCTCATCATATAACTCCTTTCTTTCCTTCAGCTTCCAACTCTTCTTCTTCTACCTTTCCTAACCACAATATATACGATATGAAATCAATAACAATAATACTTCTAAATTTATAACTAGTTTTGAAAAATCGTAACTCATTCCATAAAACTCCTAATGTAGTAATTCAAGTGTCCATTTAAAGCTCTTTACATTCTCTTACAAAGAAAATTACCATTTAGAACTTATTATAGGCCATATCCCAAAATTTGTGCTCCAATGTTCTGATTATTTGCCAACTTTTCCAAAATTTCCAGATTTCAAGCCCAATTTTTGACACATAACTTACAAGTTACTTATCCAAAAATTTCATTCTAGAACTCTATTTAAAGCTTATTATGAGTACTATTTAATTGCCAAATTTTATGGTCAACAAAGACCATTTGGCCAGCTTAAAACCTACTCAAGTCAGCTGCTTCATCAGAAGAGTTATGTTTTTCCAGTTTTCTGAACCAATTTGAAAAATTCATAACTTACACTCCACTTGTCCAAATAACGTGTTCTAGAACTTATTTTAAAGCTTGACATGTGTACAAAATGCTCACCAAATTTCATGGGCAAAGGAGGTCATTTGCCCAGTTTAAAACCAAGTCAAAAAAAACTGTCCAGAATACTCTAATGCAACTAAATCACCCAGAAAATTTTCAGCTTGAAAATACTATCTCAACTTCAATTTTTTACTCACCAAATCCACATAGAATTTAGAAAATGTCAACTCCTTTTCAAACCTCCACTTCCAATCTGGAAATTTTAGATTTCTAAAGTTGTTACTGCTTTAGAATTTAGCTTCAAAGATTCTCACACACTCGCAATGCAATATACATAGAGAAACAAATTATGGCTTTTCCTTCTCTACCTATTTGAAACCAAATACTTCTTCCTTAACTTGAATCAGTTTTAATCCTTAGAGAATGAAGCTGGACAGTAGCACATTAGGCCATTAAATATTCCAACTCATGCATATACCTTGGTGTATGACTTATGAATCTAAAACACAAGCTTTTTTCTTTAAATATGAATTTCCAGATTTCACAACCATTTCCTTTATAAACTGAAATCTACAAATTACTTGTCCAAAATCTTAGAAACCAGTAGCAAACATCCTTTATATTGGTATATATACAACTTAAGTCATTGTTTTGGTACCAACCATCTCAAAACACACAATTCCTCCTTTTTCCACTAACAATACTCCAAACACCAACATAACACTTTAGAATCACAAAGCTCACATAATTTAGCAAGAAGCTAAAGCATGATGAAGTACTGTTCACATGAACAGTACGTGAACGGTGTTGTGAAAATTTCTTCAACCAATCCACAGGAAATTCACATATAATGCTCCATATAATAGAAGGAAACTATAATCTTGCTTATAACTTTATTTAATCAATGCTAACTATCCTTTTCCCAATCCCAACTCAACCCTTGAAACCTCAAAATAGGAGAAATATGAAAATTTGAAGGTAGATGAGTGTTCAAAAGACTCACCTGAACCTGAATCAAAAACCTCCTCCAGTGAGAAGAGCACCGCTGACTAACGCCCGTTCTCTTGCCTCTCGCTTGCGTCTCTAGTCTGGTGTTGAAGAGAAATAAAAATGGTAATTGAAACAGAAGTTGTCGGGGGCAGAGGAGATTAAGTGCATGGGAGGGTAAGATGACAATTTTGCCCTCCCATACTTTTTCCTTTGCACTTTGGTCCTTCTCCTCTTTTTTTCTGATCCTCCAATTTTTTTTCCTTCCAGAATATTACAACTGATCACGCTCTTTCAGGGGCCACCATAAGTGACGCAGTAGGATCTAATGTCAACCCTGGGACTCCCCGAGCTCAGCATCAATTTGTTGAATATGCTCCTAAGATAAAAAAATTTAGGCCGATAATGGAGTTCTATCATTGTGCCTGTGGGTAGCCACATACATATCCCTTTATGTGGCCCTCCGACCCTCCCTCTACGCTACCTCATCCTAAATAAATGAAACAAAAAAATTTAGACAAATAATACATTTTATATTCATTAAAAATAAAATGAACAACTAACGAAAAAAATTCATTTGTACCATCTCAGCATAACTGCAAGAGAATGGCTTCGATCCTACAATATGGTGGATCATCTGATAAGCGTGGCTCAGCACAACTCACTTGGAAACCACCTTTTGTTGTGGTGACCTCCTATACTAAACTGAATGTCATCAGTCTTCGAGCCAGACATTGTCAGGAGCGTCCACTTCTAACTCTTGCAGTGGCCTCGTCCTATCCACGTTCTTTAAGTGGTACAGGTGATTTTTCCTCTCCATCTTTGAGATAGAATAATCTTTATGGACATCTTGAATAGCAAATTTAGACTGCAACAATTATCAAATAAAATTTAATCAATATTTCATACAAAAATAATAACTCAATTTAAACAAATATATTAAATATGTACCTTAACATTGTTGTTCCAAGTTGATTGCTTAGTGCTTGGTTGGACCTTCTTCCATGTTGCAACACTGATAGAAAATTGACCAAAGCTACCGCCAAGCTCAGTTAGGAAGCAGTGGTATAACTAACCCCCTTTTCTGCACGGCTACTGTGTTAGCTCATTCAACAGCATTATAATCATGTATCCATTGAGCCGGCAAACATCTCTCAGTGAGAGCTTCATCTTTGAGACCCTCCCTACCGAATTTTTCATTCCAAAATTAATTTTAAAATAAATTAATGAATAAATTTTAAATAAAAAATTATAATTAAAACTACTCACCATGAACATCACTTCAAAAACTAGTGGATCAACGAAAGGCATGGGAATCCTTGATCCCTGACAATCTCCTCATCCTTCTAGTACATAGCCTCTTGTACTGATATATCAATGTCACCAACCTCGAAGTCCTCAAGGTTGATGTCAGTAGACTCCGGATTAGCCTTGGCGCCACTACTATCTAGGGCTTCGCCTTAGGGATTCTGGGCTCCTTCCCAGGTCTACGACGTAGCCATCTATATCAAATAAAAATTTTAATATTTTAAAAATTATATTGTAATAAAAAATACAAAAATAAATATAAAAAGTATAAAACAACAAAAAATAAATTAAAATTAATTTAAATACCAACCTCTACAGTATTATACAAGAAACTTTGAAAATGAAGAATAGGATGTTGTACAAGAAACTGTGAAACACTCCTTTGATGTGAAATTTTTGAAAATGCCAAAAATGGCAAAATGACAGGGGGGTTTTATAGCTGTGAAATTAGTAGCAGTTTTGACCAAAATTGCTACCAAATGACTCACATGCTAACACAATTTGTAGCAGTTGTCCCACAACCACTACTTAAACCATTGCAAATGTCTACCGTGATCTTAGAAAACATTGATTTTTAATAGCGGTTGTCAACATTGATCTTAGAAAACATTGATTTTTAAACCACTGAAATTATAATTTTGAATTTTGCAGTGATTTGACCTTTAGAAACCGTTGCAAAGTACGGTGACAAAATGGTAAAGTACTGTTACTTTGTATTAGTTACTAGAACCACTATTCAAGGAAAAACTCTTCGACTTTTGCAGCACTTTGGCCATACATGACTGTCGCACATATCCGCTACTATTTTAGCCCCGCCTTCCTGCCATTTGGCTCCAAGTTTATTGCGGTTTTGTTCCATGACAATCACTGCTATGTTCCTTCCCGCATCAGCTGAGTGAATGGGCTACAAGTGTGCGACAGTTTAACTAATAATTTCTACAAAATCACAATTTAGTAGAGGTTTAAAAACCGTTACAAATAAAATGCTGTAAAATGACTTTTTTTATAGTGATAATTATAATACTCCACCTTATCCCTATTATAGGAAACTTCTATAAAGTGTTCACGATCCTTTTATAAAAATGTTTATCTTTAACTATTTTTACTAGTACATCTAATGACTACGATGTCAATAATAAAGTATTATCCCATGAGATAGGGTCAATTACATGACACAGACCAGATCCCTAGATAAATTATTAAATAAATGATCTCTCTCCGTAACCTCATTATGTGTTTGCTTCATTTTTCCTTTACCTCTTTTCATAAGATTCGATTATGCTTGATCAATCTTTCTCACCGATAGCCCCAATGACCTTGAGTTTTATATTGACAGTAAAGGGTTAACTCAACCCTTCTCTTTACCTGGTCATAAACAGAGTCAGTGGCACATTTGAATTAATTAAAAATGATTAATATTTAATATTAGAGAGAGTAGCTAGTGGGGAATCTTTCTTACCCAAAATACTTTTTACGAGACATCATCAACAATAAAATAACCCATTTGTATGATATTCGGTCAACGGAGTCGCGTCAGTGGGTAATAGAAAATGGTGGGACTTGGGTCATGGGAAAGCTACATGCTATGTACTATAGCTTCGTACGGAATCATTCTTCGCAAAATATGTCTTTTCTAATGAAAAAGATATAGCTAATTTTATTTTTAACATGATAGGCTTGCATTGTATTGACCAAAGATTAAATTTATATGTTGTTTGGGAAACATCCAAAATAATTTAAAAAGCACTTTCATGTAGATAAAACTTATCTCACATTCTTATTTAAAATTTTATAAAATTATTTAAAATAAGTTAATTCAATAACTCACTAAAGCTTAAATAACCAAAGCACAACAAAGATACGGACAAAATTAGGTAGTATTGTTAGAATGCCCTGAGTGTTGGAGTTAACTTGGAAAATCTCATCACATATAAAAAAGTTGAAATTAGTAATAGATTCCCTAGCTTCAACTTCTATTTATAAATCATTTCGAATATATTTTATTGAAATCAAGAAACTCTTTAAATGTTATTAAATTTGTCATAAAATTTAACAATTTTATAACTTTATCCTTATTGAATATACTATATCCTATGAGAACAAAATTTACACATTATAAAAGAAGATAAGATTACACATTTACATGAAATATTTAATAATATAGCTTATAATTTAATATGACAAAACACAACTTTATCTTTATCATATTTATATAGATTAAAGTAAATGGTCCAACAAATCAAACCATAATCAAGGTGTGGCGTCCTCGATTGCTCAATAATCGTTTGTTCTCTTCCATGTTTTCGAGCTTTGTGCCATATCAGAGTCAGGATTCGCCCTAGAAATGAGTGAATCACAAAATATAAATAGGATTTGCCTAAGAACTATGGGGGAACTAACTGACTCACACTTGACCGAAATAAAGTTGGGCTTAATAATTCATAACAATTACTAAATCACACCGAATGAATTGTTGGATAAAATTAAAAGTAATAAATGCGTCATAGATGTATTTTTTTATAAATATACCTTTATTTATAGGAAAGATGAGCAAGAGAGTGCGAGTGAAAAGAGGACAAAAAATGCGTGTGGAGAAAATATGAGAAAGATATAATTAATTAATGATGAAAATAAAATGCGTTAAAATTCTTAGGTAAACACAATTTATTGTTTATAAATAGATGGTTTTGGTTAAACCAATTAAATGTTTTTTCTCCACAATTGATTTTGGCAAGAAAATCATGATTTGGGAGGGGGAAATCAAGGTTTTTGAGAAACCATTTCTTTCTTGTCTTTCAGAATTATTCTGCATAATTTATTTCTTAAAATAACTTTTTATCACCTTTTTTACATAATCTATTCTCTAAAAGCTAATCCAAACACATCCTAAATTTAACTTCAATATTTTCGTAGGAACATATAAAATATATATACTAGAAGGGAAAATGACGGAAAAAGTACCTCGAAAACAGTGAATCCCAGAAAGGTGATTCGAAATTTTAAATCCCAGACAGATGATAGTACCTTCCGCGTCTTTACCCAAGTTTAAAGGAAATATCCTCACTGCCCCTGAAACAGCAGCCTTCAGTTCCTCACGCGTCTTTACCTAAGTTTAAAGGAAATGAAGAGACGGATCCGATTAAGTTCCTATCCTGATTCGATTAGGACTTTCCAAACCGCCGTATTATGTTGCACGGTTTAGAATATAGACTTCCAAACCGTTCGAAGCATCGGTTTAGAAGGTGTTGGCGCCCGTATCCATTCGAATGATATCTACCTTCCAATCGAATGAGGAGACGGATTCGATTAAGTTCTTATCCTGATTCGATTAGGTATTTTTTAAACCGCCGTATTAATGCACGGTTTAGAAGGTGAGGACGATGCATCCATTCAAATGACTCCCTCAGCACTGAGCTGATTCGAATATAGACCTACAACCCGTTATTTGAAGCATCGATTTAGAAGATGTTGGCGCCGTACCCATTCGAATGATATACCCTCCAATCGAATGAGGAGACGGATCCGATTAAGTTCCTATCCTGATTCGATTAGGACTTTCCAAACCGCCCTATTATATTGCACAGTTTAAAAGGTGAGGACGGTGCATCCATTCGAATAACTCCCTCAGCACTAAGCTGATTCGAATATGGACTTCCAAACCGTTGTTCGCAGCCTCAATTTAGAAGGTGAGGACATTGTATCCATTCGAATGATGTCTACCCTTCAATCGAATGAAGAGACCGATTCGATTATGTTCTTATCCTGATTCGATTAATTATTTTTAAACCACCATATTATTGAACGGTTCAGAAATGCCTGCCCTCAGTGAATTCAGATAAGGCACTATTCCTTATTCGAATTCTTGACTGACCCCCACTGACGAATTAAAGCTAGAGATGCAATCGAATGAGTTATTCACCTGATGCGAAATGAATTTCCAAACCGTTGTCGACATGTATGGTTTGGAATGGGACGACGCTTAGCCCAATTTGAATCAATTTTATTACTCATTCGAATGAGGAGACGGATCCGATTAAGTTCCTATCCTGATTCAATTAAGACTTTCCAAACCGCCGTATTATATTTCACGGTTTAGAAGGTGAGGACGGTGCATCCATTCGAATGACTCCTTCAGCACTGAGCTGATTCGAATATGGACTTCCAAACCGTTGTTCACAGCCTCGGTTTAGAAGGTGAGGACGTTGTATCCATTCGAATGATGTCTACCCTTCAATCGAATGAAGAGACCGATTCGATTATGTTCTTATCCTGATTCGATTAATTATTTCTAAACCACCATATTATTGCACGGTTCAGAAATGCATGCCCTCAGTGAATTCAGATAAGGCACTATTCCTCATTCGAATTCTTGACTGACCCCCACTGACGAATTAAAGCTAGAGATACAATCGAATGAGTTATTCACCTGATGCGAATATGAATTTCCAAACCGTTGTCGACATGTATGGTTTGGAATGGGATGACACTTAGTCCAATTCGAATCAGTTTTATTACTCATTCGAATGAGGAGACGGATCTGACTAAGTTCCTATCCTGATTCGATTAGGAATTTCCAAACCGCCGTATTATATTGCACGGTTTAGAAGGTGAGGACGGTGCATCCATTCGAATGACTCCCTCAGCACTGAGCTGATTCGAATATGGACTTCCAAACCGTTGTTCTCAGTCTCAGTTTAGAAGGTGAGGACGGTGTATCCATTCGAATGACTCACTCAAAGCTGATTCAAATATGGACTTCTAAACAGTTGTTCGCAGCCTCAGTTTAGAAGGTGAGGACGCCGGATCCATTCGAATGATGTATACCCTTCAATCGAATGAAGCGATCGATTCGATTATGTTCTTATCCTGATTCGATTAATTATTTCTAAACCGTCGTATTATTGCACGGTTCAGAAATGCCTGCCCTCAGTGCATTCGGATAAGGCATTATTCCTCATTATAATCCATGACTGACCCCTAATGATGAATTGAAGCTAGAGACGCAATCGAATGAGTTGTTCACCTGATGCGAATATGAATTTCCAAACCATTGTCGACATGTACGGTTTGGAATGGGACGACACTTAGTCCAATTCGAATCAGTTTTATTACTCATTCGAATGAGGAGACGGATCCGATTAAGTTCCTATCCTGATTCGATTAGGACTTTCCAAACCGTCGTATTATATTTCACGGTTTAGAAGGTGAGGACGGTGCATCCATTCGAATGACTCCTTCAGCACTGAGTTGATTTGAATATGGACTTCCAAACCATTGTTCGCAGTCTCGGTTTAGAAGGTGAGGACGTTGTATCCATTCGAATGATGTCTACCCTTCAATCGAATGAAGCGACCGATTCGATTATGTTCTTCCACTGTTTATCTTCCTCCTCAGGGTTCATCTGGGTTGATCTAGTTAAAAATGTTTTATCTTCCTTTCATTGCTACACACAAGTCTAATTTCATAACGCTGCAATTCCCGTGCGTCATCTCCTCCATTACCTCACCGCAAATCTGCAAACCATAGAAAAGCAGACTCGCCATTCAAAATTCAATATAAAATCTTAGAAAAGCATAAAATGGCAGAAGTACCTTCAAACTCTGAGCCTGAAAGGAAGAAATAGCAGATCTTCTGTTACACCACCCCCATCGAATCCTGTCAGTATCGACGATATACCTCCCCCCTGAAGAAGAATGCAGTAGGTAAAGTTGTGGTCGCTTCCCCAGAGCACTTCGCCCATGATGCTGATCAGGAGGAGAGCTTAGGGGAGATGCTTATACGTGAAACTCTGAGGGTATCTGCAGGGTAGGAAGCGGAGATTATGCCACAGGTGGGAGCTTCTGCTATGGAAAATCCTACAAAATGAAGAAAACGAAACTGTGGAGTGAGAAAGGAAGCATCAGAGCAGCAGAAATCAGATGCATCATCTATAGTCGATGGACGGAAAGAAGATTTGCAACCTCCAGAAGGGTTTTTGATAGGACCTCTACAGCCGGCTGACCAAGCACAGTATGATGCTTATATTGCTAGAAGGAAAATGTGCCCTGCCATTTATGTTGATTTAGAACATGTAGAGAGGGGATTAAAATTAGACCTATCTACGTATTTGAATCAATATGCACCATGGATTGGGCTTCAACTGCCATATTGTCCTACTGTAGTTAGGACATTCTATTGTAATCTGAAGCAATTAGAGGCAATGGACAATGAGGGTAATGGGGAGTGTATGTTAGAGACAACAGTTAGGGAGGAACAATTTGAACTCTGCGCCAAAGAAATTAATCAGTGGCTTGGGATAGGGGAGCCTCCTTTGGATGGTTTTGTGCAGAGGTCTGACAAAGAAGTTTTGGGTGTGTTAAAGCCTGAGGGTGATCAGAAAAGGTTAAATTTTCCGCCTAGCATAATGTTGTAGGAGAGGAGGATCCTATGGTACATTTACAGCAGATGCATTGTAAATAAAGGGAATAACTTCACAAGTTTCACCCGCAGGGATTATGGTCTATTTGCATCATTTGTGGCCAAGGATAGAAGGAATCTGGGTGTTATAATCATGAAGGAACTGCGTCTGTGGATGGATAATGCAATTGGTTCAGCTTCTCTCCCATTCCCTCAACTAGTGTCATTTTTCATGAAAAACAACCGAATCTGGTACCTGGACGAGTGGTCGGATGAGATTGTTAGAGTTCCCAGATTTGGTAGAACTCAGATAGCAAAGATGGGTCTGCCTGTGCCTACACCATCTGGGGAAGGGCAGGTTAAGGTTAGGAGGAAAAGGAGTAGGCTAGAGCTGATGGATGAAGTGCAGTCAATAAGGGCTGCCACTCCTGATCTTCCACCTTTAATTGAACAAATTGTTACCAATGTTGTCCGAGCTTCACTGGCCACCATTCTATCGTCCAACCAACAGATGATGGAACAACAAACTCTACAGATGGATAGACTAGTGAAGCTCATTGAGGAGGGTAATACAGTAACGATGGATCAGCTGAGGACACTCTCTGACAGAGTGCAGACACTTGAAGCTTTCCTCCCCAAATCTGATCCCCAACCATCCCCTCCACACCAGCCTGCACAACATACCTCTGAGGCCCAACCATCCCCTCCTATTGATCCTGTTCGTCATCCATTCACTCATGACATATCTCCCAAACTACCTTCTCCACCTATTTATTCAGGTCATCCATCACACTATGAAAATATCATTTCCTCCTCTCCAGAGCCAACTGACCTCATCATTGACCAAGTTGTCACTGCTGTAGGTGAAGACAAGGAAAAGGTGAATACAGAGGGGAAGAACTGATAAATATGGTATATGGATATGTTGTTTGGGTTTGTTTGTAACAATATTGGGATAAATTTATTTACAACTTGTAACCACTTAACAATTGTGCCATCTCGTACGATAAAATGTATTATATTAGTTTTTTTAGACACACAACTGTTCATATATCTGTAAAATGTTCATACATTCGGATGAGACATTCGAATCATTCGAATGGGTCAAGCTCGGTTGTTGTATCCACGTCCCACCTTCTACACCGAATGAGGGGGAAACGGTGTAGAAGGTTTCAATTCCACATCGTGCATTAGGAGCACGGTGTTGAAGGTGAGACCCGTACAGGGAGCATCATTCGGATGAGACGTTCGAGTCATTTGAATGGGTCAAGCCCGCTCGTTGTCTCCACATCCCACCTTCTACACCGAAGACGGGGGGAAACAGTGTAGAAGGTTCAATTCCACATCGCGCATTAGGAGCACGATGTCGAATGTGAGACCCGCACCGAGAGAATCATTTGGATGAGACGAGACGTTCGAGTCATTCGAATGGGTCAAGCTCGCTCGTTGTCTCCACATCCCACCTTCTACACTGAAGATGGGGGAAACGGTGTAGAAGGTTCAATTCCACACCGCGCATTAGGAGCACGGTGTTGAAGGTGAGACCCGTACAGGGAGCATCATTTGGATGAGACATTCGAGTCATTCGAATTCTTCAATGGAAAAAGATATAGTGCAAATAAAGGTACAAAAATCATGCATTTAACAGAGTTTACTGTAGACATTTGAGTCAGCTTTGTTTATATACATTTCTCCAATCTCCAATATGTACAGATCTTTCAATAATTCAATAATTTATGAGTACTCGAAGCCTTACGTCCTCTCAGACTTCCCCTCATCCTTTTCTACATCCGTAGTAGGGGATAAGCTTGGTCCAGCTTCAGGTTGAGGTTGAAGCAGCAACTCTTCGAATGGTTTCAGCCTGGCAGATATGTCATCCGTCTTCTGATCGAGAATCGTCATTACCTTAATAATGGAAGTCATAGCACCATCAATGACCTGAATTATCACATCCACCTCTGTCGTATTCCTGTTCATAATAGTTAGGTGGGATCGCAGAAGGGTTACCGCTAATTCCTCTATAGCTATCTTTACAACTTGCTCGATTGAAGTTTTATTCAATGCTGCCTGGACAGCCTTCTGAACAATTTTCTCGATTGAAGGTGTCTTCAATGCTGCTTGGACAACCTTCTTAACAATTTCCTCGATTGAAGGTGTTTTCAATACTTCTTGGACAGCGTTCTGAACAAATTGCTTGGTTGAATGAGTTGGTTGTTGAGTGTACACTCTGGTGGATTGGACATCAATCCTCTTCCTCTTCACCTTCACTTCTCCTTCTCCACCTGCACTGGCCACTGTGAGACCCATTCTTGATAGCTGAGTTAGACCAAATCTGGTGACACTACACTTCTCATCTGCCTCCAGATACCAGATGCCGTTACTTTTGAGGAACAATGACACTAAATGTGGGAATGGGAGACAACTATGTACAATGGCAGTATCCAACCAATGATTAAGTTCGTTCATAATCATCACACCCAGATTCCTTTTATCCTTGGCAACAAAAGATGCAAATAGTCCATAATCCTGTAGGCAAAATCTGGTGAAGTTATTCCATTTGCTTACTATGCATCTGGTGTATAGAGGATCCTCTTATCCTCAGACATGGAGGCTGGATTGAAATGTAACCGTTTGTGCGCACACTCAGGCTTTAACACAGCCATCACCTCCTCTGTAGATCTTTCCACAAAAGCATCTGAAGGGGGCTCCCCTATACCAAGCCAATGATTAATAACATCGGCCGAGAGTTCAAATTGCTTCCTCCTAACTATAGTCTGTAGCCTTTCTGGGCTCTGTGGCCTCTTCAGATTGCAGTAGAATGTTCGTACTACATTAGGACTGTAAGATAGTTGATTCCCAATCTATGGTTGATACTGCTTCAGAAACTCGTCCAAGTCCAACTTTAATTCTTTTTTAATATCTTCTAAATCAACGTAAATAGCAGGGGAAATTTTCCTTTTACCAAATGACTCATCATATCGTGTTTCATCATTCGGTTGTAGAGGATCAACCACATACCCTTCTGGACATGAAGTACTCGAAGATTGTTATGCCATTTTTGCCCAGACGTTCTTCTTGGGCAGGAAGTTCAGGAATCTTGTGGAATTCACACCTTTGCTGTGGAAGTTGGATGTTGGTTCTGGGGAGGACGGTGCAAATATGACAATCACTATCAGACGTACACCGTATATGCTACTTAAATTGTTTATTCAAATGGTTCACCGGTCTTGTCAGGGTTCAATCAAATGTACCTCTGTGTTGTCATGCAGAAATGTTCACTCCCTCCTAGGTTTTGGCATGGTCCCGATACGAATAAGTACTATTAGTCATTTGAATGGGTGCAATGTCCCATTCGACTGGATCACCACTTTAGTTCTGCCTCCGTTCGCACTCTACTCATATTTTCCCTTAATAAATTGTCATTCGTAGTTTAGTCATTCGATTATGATAAGTTCCAATTCGGATGTACCATGTGCTTCATACGAAAGACTACTCTTTCTAAACCGAACATGGCGTGAATGCAATTGCATAAATCCGTACGATTTCCCGCCATTACAATCAATTTTATGGTATTGCCGTTATGGGTTTGAGGGGAGGACATTTCATTTAAACTGAGTTAAATACCTGTTAAATATCCGTGCTCCTAATTTTACACTATCGCCTATAACATTTACATGTATATATACATTTGCATTTAGCAGTATATACATACATTACATTTCCCTATACATAAATGATAAGTGGATTTTTTTTCTCCATAAAATGATAAATGAATATATACATACACAATGCAGCAATTCACATTACAGAAGATTGATGGTGTATTCGAATAAAAAATTGACATCACTTGTCACGAATGTAGTTAATATCCTCTTCAGGAAATGCTTCATCAACCGGAAACATCTGCAACAGGGATATCCTCTAAATCATTAAGTATCAATTAGTTTGCATTAAGTGATAAAAATTATAAAAATTAATCGGAAAATAATATACCTCTTTACTGAACTCAGTTGTTCATAAGGAGATCATATTATATATGTGTATCATCAGGTATAACCCACATAAATTGGACTGCATGGGCTGCCTACGAGTCTATTTCATTAACAGGTTATTAGCAAAATCATACGCATCATGCACTTAGTGTTGGGAGCTCTCATGTTAATAAATCAAGTACTTACTTTTGGTGCGGCCCATGTAAGGTCTCTCACCTCACTCTTCTTCTTACCCAGATGATCAACCTGGTATGCTCTCATGGCCCTATCATCAAAATCAATGTTGTAGTTAACTGATGAAAAAGGCATAGAATCACTAAAACATAAGAAAGCTTACGTATCAATTGTCTTCTTCAATTCCTTCCCATGAGGCTAGTGAAGGAAGCACAAAAATATGACGCTATTGGTCGGCAAGGATAGGAGGACAAGTTGCCAGTGTTGACTATAACAAATTAAAGCAATTCAATGTTGGAGAAGCTATATACCCAATGAATTAGAAATGATATGAAACACTAATAATCAAATACATGTGGATGTAAGGGGCTATGAACCACTCAAATCCTTCTCACATGAACATGCTTGTCAAGTATTGTTGTCTTAAGGAAGGTGTGTTCCCTTTCTCCTGTGTATGGACAGGGCAGAGGAATCCAATTTTACGGTTGAGGCGGATTAAATTCAATGCTTTCTGCATATACCTATTTTGAATAAAGCAATCAGTAAATGTTAAAGCATTATGTTTACAACTACCTTAAAAGGGAAGTCTTACATCAGGAAAACATAGACAACCGTAACGGTCAGCTCCTGCCCTAAAGTCAGAAGCACACTAAGTCATCTTGTTCAACCATGATGGGCATTTTCTTCCCCACAACGTCCTCGTTCATTGTCAATGTGACATATGCAAAGGACTTGTCCTGGGCCATCGAGCGGACCCGTTCTATGGCAGTCAGCTGGGGCGAAGGATGGGTCTACACTTGTGGGGTCTCTCTACTTGGGGGCGCCTCTCTACTTGAGGGGGTCTCTCATCTGTACTAGAAGTTAGCCTCTCAGATGTGACGCTGGTTTGCTGTTTAGAGTTGAAAAATGTTACCATCTCATCCATCATCTGGCCCTTTAGAGCTTCAAACTTCGCCTCAAACATAGCTTCTGCATCTGCCCTGGCCTCTGCCTTCACGGCAGCCAATAGAGAATCCAATTCCTCCTTCGTCACTGTAAATCAGGCAGAATTAATAGCTGCGAATTTGGACTCGAACGAGGCTTCTGCTTCTGCCCTTGCCTCTACCTTCATGGCTGCCAATACAACATCCAATTCATCCTTGTTCACTATATTTCGGGCAGAAGCAGGTGGTCCGAACACGTCTCTTAAGCCTATCCCCCGGCCAATACCCCTTAGTCAGCCAGGACAATCAGGTTTGCCCACAGCTGCCATCAAAACATCGTTCTTCCTCGAAGGCCTAAAGGTCCCGGATGCTTCTTGCTGTTTAAATATGTCCTATTTAAATTTGCACACATTAATGGTCTGGGTTCAATATGTACTCAAGTCAATAAAGCAAACAATTTGCGCACTTAGAATATTTTCAGCAATTTCTTTAGCACGTTCGGTCGTGTATTCCCCACTTTTTTTAGGTGGCAAACTTCCATCGATCCTCTCTACGTATGGGAGAAGGTGGGGTGAGGGGATTGGAAGGGTCGGATTGAGCTTGTTCCACCAACCTCCTCCTCTTGGCCTCCATAATTTCTTTGTCGCCCTTCACGTAGCCACCCCGAGACATTGTATGAGGGCAGTCATTCTTGCATCCAGTGTCGGTGAATTTAGCCCTTTTAGCCTGGCTTGATGTTTATGGAAATATGAAATGGTAAAACGTCAAAGAGAATAATCCATTTCCTTACAAAAGATGTGTTTAAATTGAAAATACCATAGCTTCTGGAGTGGTCCGAAGTCTAAAAAATGCTTGCCAAGTCTCATCATTAATGAACGGTACTTGTTGCAAGGAGTGGGCTGAAGGTCACCGTGTTTTACAGGAGCATGTACATATGTATGTGCCAGGTGTGTTTTGAAGCTCCTCCACCTAGTGCAGTAGTATGACAATGTCTTCCTCTTCAAGGTTGCATCGTCTGGTACATCGTACGTGGCCTGCACTTGTTAGAGACTTCATTGTATCAGTAAGAACACGATATAAATGCCTGCACGGCGGATATAAAACCTTATATACCCGTAGTGTGTCCCATATATCTTTGACTGATGAGTTGGCCAGTTTGTTCCTCCATGTTAATATGGAAATGGAAATAGGATAATCTGAATAGCAACGGCAAAGAGACAGAAACTGAATAGGAGAACTGGAGAAGTTTATATAAACTTATAGCCGAAGAAACGAGGGAGACTAAACGATGCTTTTGAAGTGACTGGACGACGCATTTAATGGGACACAACTTTCTACACCTTATGTCAGACAGAACGGTGTAGAAGTTTAAATTTCTAAACCGTATGATCATAGCAACAGTTTAGAAAGAATGAAAACTAAACAGTACGTTTTGAACAAAGGTGTACAAGTTGGTATGAATACATTCGAATGATACATATCATTAGTTCGAATGAGCATGAAGCAACGTTTAAGATCACATCCGAATGCCACAATTCACTCATTTGAATTTACCAATTTCCCTATAAAGACGAACATGCCACATTGCACTCATTCGTGTGCGAGATATACCAATTTAGGAGGTTTGGCTCGTCAAAAGATGGTGTCTCTTCATTCGAATGATAGAATAGTAAATCTCGTCAAAAGATGGTGTCTCTTAATTTGAATGACAGAATAATGTCATTCGAATGGGTAACTGCACGCATTCTACACCGTTGTTCACTCGACGGTCTGGAAGGAAACTTTCTACACTGTGGGCGAGATGTACCGGTTTAGAAGGTCTGGCTCCTCTGTCAAGGTATCTAGCCATTTGAATGCCACAGTCATTTCATTCGAATGGGTAACTCCACGCATTCTACACCGTTGTTCACTCGACGGTCTGGAAGGAAACTTTCTACACTGTGGGCGAGATGTACCGGTTTAGAAGGTCTGGCTCCTCTGTCAAGGTATCTAGCCATTTGAATGCCACAGTCATTTCATTCGAATGGGTAACTCCACGCATTCTACACCGTTGTTCACTCGACGGTCTGGAAGGAAACTTTCTACACTGTGGGCGAGATGTACCGGTTTAGAAGGTCTGGCTCCTCTGTCAAGGTATCTAGCCATTTGAATGCCACAGTCATTTCATTCGAATGGGTAACTCCACGCATTCTACACCGTTGTTCACTCGACGGTCTGGAAGGAAACTTTCTACACTGTGGGCGAGATGTACCGGTTTAGAAGGTCTGGCTCCTCTGTCAAGGTATCTAGCCATTTGAATGCCACAGTCATTTCATTCGAATGGGTAACTCCACGCATTCTACACCGTTGTTCACTCGACGGTCTGGAAGGAAACTTTCTACACTGTGGGCGAGATGTACCGGTTTAGAAGGTTTAGAAGGTCTGTCAAGGTATCTAGCCATTCGAATGATAAAATAATGTCATTCGAATGGGTAACTGCCACGCATTCTACACCTTTATAGTATCCACGGTATGGAAGGAAACTTTCTACACCGTGGGCGTGATGTACCGGTTTAGAAGGTCTGGCTCCTCTATCAAGGTGCCATTCGAATGCCACAGTCATTTCATTCGAATGGGTAACTGCCACGCATTCTACACCGTTGTTGAATCGACGGTCTGGAAGGAAACTTTCTACATCATGGGCGAGATATACAATCTAGATAAGACGCACATCTGTCACTCGTGACCCATTCGGATGAGCTCCACCCAGGGACTTCAGGGGTGATGGATTACTTGGTAAACCGGACTCAATATATGGGCATAAACGAAGGGGTCACACATCTTATTACACGTAAACGCAATCTGTTCATCTGGTATAAATACTTACAAATCTAACCACATACAGGCTATCTTATATGCACACATAAAAGGCAATCTTATCACACATAAAAGGCTATCTTATATGCACAGCAGCAGTCAGCTAGGATTTGGATTTTTATACGTCCTCCGAGTGTGTCCAGCGACATGGGATCTTGTACAAT
>JANTPZ010140805.1:0-16457 GCA_025593235.1 Vachellia pachyceras | reverse complement strand
ACGGTATCAACATTCTCCCCCTTTTTGATGATGACAAAACCAAAAATCAGAATTTCTAAAGATCATATCAGATAGCATAACACATAAGCAGAAAAGCATCATTAGAACATTCTAAACAAGACTAAATCAAACTAATTCATCAAGATTAAACTGAGTCAATCATAACAAGAGTACAAAAGCAGTACAAATAAGATATTTGTGAGCATATTGCTCTGCATGGACGAGGGTTTTGGTTGGCTTATATCCAATGGGCTAGAGAGACATTATAGCTGGATCGGATTGTCCTGAACCCGTAAGCCCGGTAGAGATGCCGGTACCAAAGGGAGAGCTTCCTGTAGAAGAAGAGAACTCCAGATACACTTCATATGGATCAAGATCTACTATGATAGTATTATCTCGAGGTTCAAGCGAGATACAAAGGCAACCAAAAGATTGAAGTTTAAACTACAGAGTTTGTCATGAGGGGATAGTTTACGAGAAATTCAATTGTCGCAAATTGAATTTTGTTGAGCGTAACCCAGAATTGAATACCCGTTAATTACAGAATTACCTTTCTCCTCGAAGACGAAGATTTTAGCCGAATATAAAGGGCCAGAGAGGCCTTTGAGCTTGATTAATTGCAAGAAGACGCAATAGGGACTTCCTCCCCAGTTGAGATTGAAGTTAAAGAGTCCATTAAAGATATTATGTTAGTTGGAGAATTCCTGGATGCATTTCGAAAAGAGATCAGCGGATTACCTCCAGAGAGAGAGGTGGAATTTGCTATGGATCTAGTACCAGGAACAGACCCGATGTTATAGAGGAACAAAGTATTTTCCAAGATAAATATTATATTAGGCTATCAATATCTCCGAGTTAGAACTGGCGATATTTTTAAGGTGGCTTTCCTTATTGGATGCGAATATTATGAGTTTATAGGAATGTCATTGGTTTAATGAATGCCCCTGCAGTTTTCATAAACTATATGAAGTATGTATTTCGGCAATACCTGGAACATTTTGTCGTAGTCTTATAGATGATGTTATAGTGTACTCTAGATCTTTAGAGGAATGTAAAAGAGGCATTTGAGAATTTTATTAATAGTTTTGAAAGAAAAATATTTATACGCTAAGCTCAGTAAGTTCTAATTATTAAGGGTGAAACTCATGGAATAGGTGATCACTCAGGAAGGAGTCACTGCAGACTACGCCAAGAAAAGGCAGTACTGAGATGGAATCGGCCTAGGATAGTAAGAGAAGAGAAACTAAACGATTAACTCATCAATATTTGATAAATTACGTAATACCTCTTCTAGATCTCTAGGCAATCCGCTCATCTGAATGATACTATACATGTAACTAACGACATAATACCTACACTCAGTATTGCCCGATTGTCGAGGGCACTAAAGATAAAAAAATTGTCAAAAAGTATAAAGGGATAAAACGACATTCAATGAAAGAACTTAAAGTCAAAGTATTTACTTTTGGATAACACCACTGTGTATTTTAATTTATACCTTCACGTTTACCGCCCATTATTCGATATGTCTTGAGTGCACTGCGGTTGAATTGACAGTAGTTACATATGAAAAAACATTTCTAAACATTGTTAAAAGCAATAATTTAGAAATACAAAATCTTACGTATCAAAAATGTATTTTTGCTCTTTCCCTGCCTTTTTGCCAGACAACGGATCGAACCAATACACAGTATTCACGACCAAACAGACAACACAGAGAATCCAATGATGACCACAACAGCACATATACATGAAAATGAAGTTAGCGAAACAAGTTAATTATTACCAATTATGCTAAATGTGTTACAGGGATTAAATAATTTCATACCTTTCAATTATTGGTGCTAGGTAACACGTCTTTGGATTAACGTCTGCTCGTATTGTGCTCCCAACGTATAAATCATTTTTAGGGCCTTGTAATTTTCTACATTTTCATTGATACTCTAGCCCTTCATCTTTCCCCAAAATGCCTTCTAAATTGTTCCAAATTAATTTTTGAAATAAATTATATTTTTTGGGGATTTTTCGGGCCTTTTTTCTCATTTTTGGGAAAATCGCATTAATCGTACTTTGGGCAATAATTTTGTAAAATACTGTAAATTCCACTGAATTTTTATAGACTCTGGTTTTTGGTCATAGAGAACTCCTGATACATTAAATAAATATTTTCAACCTTAAATCTTTAAAATTCCATAATTCTTATCCATACCGAATTTCAACAATCGGTTGAATTTCTGGTAATCAGTGAGTTCTGCTCTATCTTTTGGGCATCTGTGAATTTTTCTGATTTTTGGTCAACTGGTTGACTTTTTGCCTTTGACTTTGACTTTGTCAAATGACCAAAATGCCCTTACTCTTTCTCTTAATGACCAAAATGCCCTTTCACAGTCTAACTTTTATTAAATTCCCATTTTGCCCTTGACTTTTTGGCTCTTGATCTTTTGGTTTCTGATTCCTGGGGCAACTTCCCAGGAGGTCACCCATCCTAAAATTGCTCCCGAGATGAGCACACTTAACTTTACTATTCCTACCAGCTTTCATCCACCGGGCCAAATCTGATTCTGCGACTTACGACCTAACAGCATCAACTTTTTCTGTACTTTCTAGCCGTGGGTTCTAACTTGACTTTTGATTATTGGTTTAGCCCTTTTTATCCAATGACTATACTGTCCTTGGTCTTTATATTTAATGACATTTATGTCCCTGGCTTACATTCTTAGTAACTTCAAAGCCTTAGGACTAATTTGACTAAAGTCTCTTAAGTCCACTGACATCTCCTTTTTCTGTACTTTTATTTTTGGGCCTTGTCTTATCTTATAACTATCAGTTTGGTCTCTATGTCAGTTTACAGAAAAGGGTGGATATTACACACGAGGCCCACCTCATCTCTTGGCCCTTTTACAAGCCCACATCACTTCTTAACATATATACTCTCAAGCCCTCATTGACTTGAGCAATGTGGGACTTTGGTTTCTCTTTTTTAATACACACACTTTTCCAACAATCCCCCACATGTGTGTTAAAAGTGTCACTATCATCTGAGCTTTCGCATGAGTATAAACATTTCGAATCTAGTGTCTTTCGACTATGAAATAGACCTAAACCAATAATTCTTAGTACACAGAGATGTCAGTGAAATGTACGTTTCTATGAACCAACAAATCTTTGTTGTGTAATAAAGGCCTTATTGGTCAGAATATACCCCACATTTCCTGCTGTTATCGGTAGTTTTACGCTTTAAACGGCCGTACGCGCGCCTGGTGTTCAATGAATGCTCTAGAGACTTTGTCACAGTCTCATGGAAGCGGCCCCACTTCACATTCATCTAGTTGATTTCATCAAGTGTATCTGTAATGAATACACTATCCATAAGGACTATGAAATCATTAAGAGCTTTGCTCAGCCTCTCTATTAATGCATTCTAGCACTTTCTCAAACCATAGGAAGGGACTAAAAATAATTTAGTGCTAGCAGAACTAACAAGTGACTTGTTCTTACCCATATGAACCTTCTTCATAGGATCTCCAATCACAGAGGTTAGGTTACCATCACCGTTAATTTCAAATTGGCTTAAGTCCCATTCCCCTCGATATTTCAATAATCTGTTTCTTCCCTAGGGGTTTTGTTAACGGATCCACCAAATTCATTTCTGATCTCACATAATCAATTAAGATTACCCCATTCTTCAGCAACTGCCTTATAATATTATACCTCAATCGAATGTGTCTACTCTTCCCATTGAAGACTTTGTTTTTAGCCGTAGCAATTGCTGATTGGCTATCATAATGTAAAGATACCGAAGGTGTTGGTTTTTCACTTAACGGTATATCTTCTAAGAGGTTTTTCAACCACTCAGCCTCAGTGCCAACCAGCTCCATTGCTATAAACTCAGAATCCCTTGAGGATTTTGTTAAGATAGTTTGCCTGGATAATCTCTGAGTACCACACCACCACTGAGAGTGAATATGTAACCACTAGTAGATTTAGTCTCATATGAATCTGAGACCCAGTTAGCATCACTGTATCCTTCTAATACTGCAGGAAAGCCACTATAAAATATACCATAATTCATGGTACCTCTCAAGTATCTCATGACTCTAACAAGAGCCAACCAATGGTCATCACTTGGACAATGGGCATATCTACTCAATCTACACAAAGCATATGCTATATCTAGTCTAGTGAAATTCGTCAAATGCAACAGACTCCCAATAATTTGTGCATACTTAGATTGAGCCACTGGATCGCCTTTATTTTTTGCTAATTTTGTGCTTGAATCATGAGGAGTGCTCAAAGGGGTTTCATCAAAATATCCAAACTTTTTGAGTAATTTTTCAACATAGTGTTCTTGAGATAATGCAATGCCATTTTCACTCCTTATGATTTTAACACCTAAAATTACCTTTGCTTCACCCATGTCTTTCATATCAAAATTTGAATTCAAAAGGTTTTTAGTGTCTCTCACTACATCTAGACTAGTACAAAAAATAAGCATATCATCCACATAGAGACAAATAATCACACAATTACAATTTGTTATTTTTGTGTAAACACATCTTTCTACTTCACTAGTAGAGAAGCCTTTACTTGATAAAACTTGATCAAGTTTCTCATGCCATTGCTTAGGCGCTTGTTTTAAACCATATAAAGATTTTACAAGTTTACAAACTTTATTTTCTTGCCCAGGAACAACACACCCTTCAGGCTGTTTCATATAAATCTCTTCTTCTAAATCACCATTTAGAAAAGCTGTTTTAACATCCATTTGATGAATATGAAGCTTATGAACTGAAGCCAAAGCAATCAAAATTCTTATTGAAGAAATCCTGGTAACATGTGAAAATGTGTCAAAATAATCAATGTTTTGTTTTTGGGAAAATCCTTTGGCTACCAGTCTTACTTTATATTTATCAATGGTTCTATCAGGATTAAGCTTTTTTTGAAAAACCCACTTACATCCAATGGGTTTTGTTCCTGGAGGCAAGTCTACTAAAACCCATGTTTTATTTTACTTAAGAGAATCAATTTCAGCTTTAATTGCCTCTTTCCAAAACTTAGCATCAGGAGAAGAAATAGCTTCATAAAAATTTGATGGTTCTTCCTGAACTAAATAAGTGTAAAAATCATTTCCAAAAGAAGTTTCTTTTCTTTCTCTCTTACTTCTCCTCAAGCTTTCAACTGAATTTTCATCTAAGTTTTGTTCATGTAAGGTAGATAGATTCTCAACTTTTTGAGATGTTTTTAAAGGAAAAACATTTTCAAAAAACTCTGCATCTTTAGTTTCAATAATAGTATTGTGATCTAAAACATCACTTTTCAAAACTAGAAACCTATAAGCAGCACTTTTCTCAGCATACCCAATAAACATACAATCAGAGGTTTTTGACCCAATCTTTCTCTTTTTAGGTTCAGGTAATAATACTTTCGCAAGACACCCCCACACTTTTAAATAATTCAAGTTTGGTACAAAACCTTTCCACAATTCATATGGTGTCTTACCTAACGTTTTATGAGGAATTCTATTTTGTAAAAAGCAAGCAGATAAAATAGCTTCACCCCACAAGTTATCTGGTGCAGATGAACTTACAAGCAAAGCATTCATCATCTCTTTTAAAGTTCTATTTTTTCTTTCAGCAACACCATTGGATTCAGGTGAGTATGGAGGAGTTACTTCATGAATAATTCCTTCCTTTTCACAAAAATCATTGAATAAAATAAATTCTCCTCCTCTATCTGACCTGACCCTTTTAATTTTTCTATTTAATTGGTTTTCAACCTCTGCTTTGTATAAAAGAAATTTATCAAAAGCTTCATCTTTATTTCTCAACAAATATACTTTAGTATATCTAGAAAAATCATCAATAAATGTTACAAAAAATCTTTTTCCTCCTCTTGTCATAGTTTGTTTCAAATCACCTAAATCAGTATGTATTAGAGAAAGTAATTCAGTTTCTATTTGGGTGGAAAAATGAGTTTTTTTTTGTTTTTTTAGCCTCAGCACAAATTTATTTGATATTTCATTTTTATTTATACTGATTAAATCAAGCTTATGCATTTTCTTTAAATATTTTCTATTAACATGTCCTAAACGTGCATGCCACAAATCATACGAATTAATCATATACACAGGAAAGTAAGTAGAAGAAGATGCATTTTCATTCATTTCAACATTTAAGATGAAAAGTCCCTGGTTACAATAACCCTTCCCAACAAAGACATTATTCTTTGTCATTACGACCCTGTCAGATTCAAATGACACCTTAACCCCAACTTTTCCCAACAGAGCTACAGACACTAAGTTCGCTCTAACATCAGGCACATGAAGAACATCATCCAGTGACAGGGTCTTTCCTGATGTGAGCTTAAGTTCGACCTTCCCTTTCCCATGAACTTTGGAAGTTCGAGAGTCAGCGAGATACACACACTCTTCTCCTTCCTTGTAGGAGGTGAACATCTCTCTATTAGCATAGATGAATCTGGTAGCCCCAGAGTCTACCACCCATTTCTTCACATTAGAAACAATGAGAGCCTGAGAAACCAGTGCAACAATGATTTCATCATCACCATCATCTCCTTCAACTAGATTTACATTTGGCTTTGGAGGATTATCATTCTTAGCTCTCTTCCTACACTGAGCATCATGATGACATGGTTTTCCACAGACAAAGCAGTGGCTTTTCTTCTTGAACTTGGGGCTAGAATGGTTGGGCTTGTAATCAGGTCTTTTCTTAAAACCATTCCTGGATGTAGAGTCATACCTCTTGTCACGTGGCTTTATCTCAACCAGATTTGCTTTCGACGCCATCTTTGCAACTCGAGTCTCCCTCCGGTTAGTGTCCTCTATGATCATGTGAGTGATAAGGTCTGACAGCGACAACTGCTTCTGCTTGTGTTTGAGTTGTTACTTGTAGTCATTTCACGAATCCGGCAATTTTTCGATCAAAACTCCAGTAAAGAACTCATCAGATACTCGTTAATCTGCACATTAATGTCCTTGTCCTCAGTCATTTCCCACCTGTAAAAGTTCCCAACAACGAACTTCTGTTTCCCAGCATCCTCAGCAGTGTACTTGGTTGTCAACGAGTCCCATATCTTTTTCGCTTACTTGTAGACATAGTACACATCGAATAGATTATTAGATAAAGTACTAATGATGGTGTGCCTACAAACTTTATTAGCATGCTCCCCGGTGCTCCTCTGGTTTTGATCAGTAGGTTGGGTTTGGGTTAATGCTACAACAACTCTGTGCATGTCCAGAACAGAGAAGACATGCTCCTGCCAACTCTTGAAGTTCTTCCCATTGAACACTTCTATCTTGGAGATATCTGGAAATGGTTTGGCCAATGGTACAGCAGTGATAGGGACGACAGCGGGGATGTTACCTCCAGACCCATCGAAATTCACACTGAACATGCAAAACAACAAAGCGTGAGAGCAAAAATGTCACCCGAGTTATGTTTTTAAAATCTGGACGCAATCAAAACTCCGGAGACAGCGCTTCATGGCTAACCAATATTAGAAAACGTCTGGAAGCAAAAATCTAGGATAACGAAACGGTAGGCTCCAATATTTTGGAATTCAAAGGCTTCAAGTTTTGAAGATCCTAAAACTCAAGGTTTTCTGTAAGCAAAATATTTTCACAAAATTATTTTGCAAATTTCCAAAATGAAAAATCAGAAAGTATCCAGTGCCTATTTTATTCACGCGCACGGGGGGATCACCAGATTTCAACTGCGTTGCCCCATTTCTGCTTGTTCTTGTGTGCATGTGGCCCACCTCCTGCTGGCTTAAAATTTGGACACATTCAAAATTTCGGAGACAGTGTTTCATGGCTAATCAATATTAGAAAACATCTAGAAGCAAAAATCCGGGATAAGAAAACGGTTGGCTCCAATATTTTGGAATTCAAAAGTTTCAAGTTTTGAAGATCCTAAAACTCAAGGTTTTCTCGTAAGCAAAATATTTTCACAAAATTATTGTGTAAATTTCCAAAATGAAAAAAAAAGTATCCAGTGCCTATTTTGGTCGCGCGCACGAGGGGTGGGGGATCACCATATTTCAACTGCGTTGCCTCATTTCTGCTTGTTCTTGTGTGTGCGAGGCCCACCTCCTCTCTTGACCCTTTTACAAGCCCACATCACTCCTTAACATATATACTCTCAAGCCCTCATTGACTTGAGCAATGTCGGACTTGGGTTTCTCTTTTTTAACACACACTTTTCCAACATTTATACCCTTGTCCTTTTGTGGGTTCCAATCCGTCTTGTTATTTTGGTTTTTGACTTCTTGCACCACCCTCCATTGTTCCACATCTAGATCCTCAGCAGTCCCTTTTCCTAGTTGGTTGAGGAACTCAAGCAATTTGAATTTTATTTATTTAAACAAACCTCTTAATCAAAGATGAAGAAAACAACTTCGCAGCGATTCTGTCCTCCAAAGCTTCATGAACCTCTGAAGTGTTGAATGAATCTGAAAGTGTTGAATGAAGTGCAGCCTAGCCAATTTTGTACCATGCCCATTGAACCAGGGGTTGTGAAAATGTCTATGAATTCACTTCCTTTTAACATCCCATGTATTTTTCTTAAATAAGATGGATATGCATTACTGGTCTGAAATTACAAGTTGGATTAAAGTCGCTTGGATGTCTAGAGGAGTTCTTATGCCCTAGGTTATGAAATCATTGGCTCATCCCATATATTTTCAAGCATTAGCTCGTCCCTTGTACTTCCCATGGTAGGTAGCTATAATAATACATAAAATAAGCAAGGGTAGATGTGCGATTCTAACAATTAAGTTTTGCTCAATGAGCGTCTGGTACCATAAAGATTCGAAAGGTGCAATATATACAAAATGTTATAAAATTGGTGTACATCTAATAAAACTAACATATTTCTCAAAACGTTGGTTAACCCCTTTAACCAACCATGTACACGTGACATTTTTGTTGACATGGTAATTAATGTATTATGACGTGGCCATAATTTCTCTGCTCCCCAAGAAACAACACTCTCTATAGTTCTTCCTCTTCGCCACTTTGTTTTGATTCAAAACTCTTGAATATACTTTCTCCCAACAATTTTAATCACATATAAATCCCTCACCCACACAAACTCAAACGAATTCCAACATCAGATTCTCAAGCCCAAATGGGATTTGTTTTTCTTTGCTTCTCCTCTTAGATTTCTTCTCTTCCAATCTTGATAAAAATGGTGTTAGGATGGAGTCGAAGAAAGAACAAGAACAGAAAGCTCAACCTGGAGCTTGTTACTCCAAACCATTTCGTTTCTAATGTTTCTCTTTGATTTGATGAAGGACCCCGTCACTTAATCAACTGGAATTACCTACGGTCATGAAAGCATCGAACGGTGGTTCGAAAGGATGGGAATTTCACATGCCCTGTAACGAATCAGATTCTCTGGATCTTCGATCTCGTTCCCAATCGCTTAGGGTTATGATTCAGGATTGGTGCGTTGAGAATCTACGATTTGGGATCGAGAGAATTACTACTCATAGAATATCTTTACGCCAACCCCAATCGAAGAGATCTTTCTTCATCTTAAGGCCTCGAAGTCGCGTTCGGATCGCTATGGTTTTCTGCAAGGTGTACAGAGAATCAAGGAATGGGGTTCCGAGAGCGAGAGAAACATTTGGAGGTTATGCAGATATGTATCAAAAGATGACAATGATGGTGAAGATGACGGAGAAAATGAAGTAGAAGAAGTGTAGAAGAAGCTCTGTTTAAAGAACTTCAAGTTGGCGCATTTCAGAAGATGTTGTTGGTGACTTGTCCAGGTACGGAGCAGAGATATCATGACCACGTAACAAAATTCCACGTGTACATAGTTGATCAAAGGGGTTAACACACATTTTGAGAAATCTTTTTATTTTGTTAAATGTACACAACTTTTGTAAAATTATATGTATTTTTGCACCTTTCAAAACTTTACGGTGTCAGACGCTCCTAAAAAAAACTTAATTATTAGAATTGCATCTTTACTCAAAAAGTAAACATTGAATAAAGTGTCACTAACAAGTAACATTGCTAAAACAAGAAATGGCAAAATAAAGGTGAAGGACAATAATAAAAGTTGTAATTATTTATAAGAATAAAAAAATAAAACTGATAAATTGCCTCTAATGAAAATGTCTACATTCCCTAAATCTGAAGTTTCACTGCATTAAACGAACTTTTTTTTTACAACTTGCATAGATATGACTTGAAAATAATTGCACCGTTGGTTGTCAAAATTACATTTTTGTTAAAAAAATCACAAAATTTAATCAACTAAAATCTTAAAATCACATCCACCTAGCTATTTCTAAAATTCGGATTCAGCCTGGCTACTAAGTTTATTGTTGATAAGCATAAAATCATTTGCATGGGAAAAAGCCAAGATACAAAAAACTAGATCTTTTAGTGAACAAGATAAGGTACTGGTTCAATAGTCAATAGGTGCGATCGGGTCAACTAAGGGTCAGATCAATCATAAGTAAAATAATATAATTTAATTAAAAATATTTATTTTCAACTATATATAAAGGCTAAAGTATATATTTTATCCTTTAAGTTTGTATCAAATTCCGTTTTAGTCTTTTAAGTTTAAAAGTACAATTTAGTCCTTTTATTTTTATGCCATTAGCTTCTTTTAATGGAATATGTTTATTCATTAAATTTAAACAGTGATTATAAAATAAATATTGATAAAATATGTTTAAATTTCACTTATTTAATAGAATAATTTTCATATTTTAAAATCTAATCATATTTTACCATTATTTAGTTGTAGAACAATAAAAATTGTTGACTCAATATTTTCTGTTAAATAAAAATAACGGTATTTAGATAAAAGGATTAAAATTATACTTTTTAAATATAAGGGACTAAATTAAAACTTAACACAAACATAAAGAACTAAATGTACACTTTAGCCATGTATATATGTGTTTTTAATAGGGCATGTGCATTCAGGAGTTATTGTGAAGAGACATGAATAAGGTATGATTTTTATGTATAAAAAAGTAACCATGATCTTTTAATTTAATTTTTATTGAAAAGTGAGGGCCCAAGACTAAGAATGAATGAATTTAATTAAGGAGTCATTGTGAAGGGTCATTGCATTTTTGTTTTTTCTTTTGTTCTTGATGCTCTTTTATATTGTTCCCTCTGTTCTTGATTCCGAAACTTATATAATGAGATTTTGAGAATGAATGAATTTCATATAATTTGGCCAAAAAAGAAGAAAGAGAATCACTAACCCATCAATCTAGACATGATGGTTAGAGCTTCGTACTGTGTTATAAATTTTTTTTTAAAAAATAAGATAAGAGAAAGAGAGAAAATTAGAAAACAAAAGGTATTCTTATTCATTAGATCGACATAGTACATAAGTAATGCATGTCATGATATTTATAGACATATGTTTACTATATAATAGTGATCAATATCAATTATTATATATGATAATAAAGATAATTGAGGATTATGGGATATATGGACATACATATAATAATATTGACAACAATATTCAATTATTGTGTATTCATTCTCTGAAAATAACATAGAACCCACAATTAACAAATAAAAAATTGAAGCGAGAGCGCGCACATATTTGAGAACACCTATTCTAAACCTATCCGTATCCTAATTTTCTTTCATCCTGCACTTCATCTTCTTTCTCATTCGAATTTACATTTAACTCATGGCAATAGGATTTTTGTTGTTTTGTTACAAATATTAGTCACTTTTTATGTTATTCTATTTAACTCATTCAAATATTAATGGATCTTTTAAGAATCTACTTCTATTTTATGTTCTATTTTTATTTTGCAATGAATATATTTGATGAGATATCATTTATAATAAAATGGTTTGTATTGGTCTAGTCACAAAATCAATGTCAAATATAAATAAATTGCAAATCAGGATGAATAAAGTAAACTAAGGTAAAAACATATAACACAATATTATAACTCATATCATAATTAACTCCTTACTTTATGTATTTTCCCATATTCCTTCATAGTGATCTTGTCTTACAGCATAGTGATTATCATCAACCAATTCCGCTTCACGTGGTCTAGGAGGTTTATAATAAAAGGGGGTGTATCATCCAGGTTAAAGGTTGGATCACCATCCTTTTGTTTTTTACTTTGAAGTACAATCGACATTTTTTTATTTGCTGGGTCTTTGACATAAAAAACTTGTCTGGCCTGACTTGCTAGAATGAATGGCTCATCTCTATAACCAACTCTTTCAAGATCAACTGGGGTAAATCCAAACTATTGGTCGACTACAACGACATTATTGTTAACCCACATACATTTAAATAAATGAAATTTGAACTTGTTGTAGGTCATCTCCCAAATTTCTTCAATAACTACATAGTATGCCATAGATGTCAATACAATGTTCTTGTCTTTTGAACTTGAAAAATGCATGGCTTCAGCTACAACCATCACCCCACTATTTTGCACTGTACTTTTGTAGTCTTGAACCTTTATGTAGAATGAATACCCATTTATGTCATAACAGCTCCAAGTGACCACCTCAAATGTAGGGCCCCATTCTAACCATTTGGTCATCTCGGAAGCATCGATGTCACGAGAAACCCTTTCCTTCAACCATCTTATTAATGTTTTATTCTGTTCATTCGCTATCTGCATGTTATTCTTTCTAGGATGCATCTTCTTTAATACCTGTTTATGTTCATCAAATTAAGTTTGAATTTCTTCCATATTATTTAAGATATATAGGTGTGCTTGTAACACTTCTTCATGAGGCATACTCTTCACTTTAAAACCTCATGTACCCTTGCTTGTGCCTTCTTCATGCGGTGATTATGCACTCAGCCAGATAGATAATCATTGCGAAAGTCCGTAGCCTATTCCACTACATATCTTTCCACAATGGATGCTTCAGGTCGATAAGGATTTTTTGAATAACCTTTTAAAACCTTCATGATACGCTCAAAATGGTACATCCATCTTAGGTAAACTAGACTGCATAGCCTTATTTCTCTTACTAAATGAGCAACCAGATGGACCATTATATCAAAAAATGCAAGGGCAAAATGCATCTCTAGTTGGTAGAGAATAATGTAACCTTCATTTTTCCAATTCGTCCAACTTTTCAACTTCTATCTCTTTGTTACATATAGCATTAAAAATAAACACAAAGCCTAGTTATGGTGGATCGAACGTCATCCTTCATAATGCCTCTTATAGCCACTGGTAATAATCACTACATCAATACATGAGAATCAAGAGACTTCAATCCCTCGAGCTTCAAATCATCTAATGAAACAATCCTTTTCACATTCAAAGAATACCCCTGTCGCACCTTGATGGTATGCAAACAATCACAAAAACTTTTTTCTCAGCTTTTGACAGTGTATATGCTGCTGGCTCCATGTACGCCTTTCTACCATCATCTCTTAGCTTTGTATGTAACAGTTCTCCTATTCCCATTTCAACTAAGTCTAGTCTTGCACTGATTCCATCCTTAGTCTTTCTCAGTATGTGCAATAGCGTCCCGACAAGGCTATCACAAACGTTCTTCTCCACATGCATTACATCAATGTTGTGCCTCACATCAAGAGTACGCCAATATGGAAGATAAAAAAATTGACCGCTTCTTCCATATGCTCTTTTCGCTGGCACTTCTCTGATTCTTACCATGATGACGTTGACATTCTCTATCTGGTGATACACTTCCTCTTCGGTTAATGCTTTTGGAGACATTCCATTCTCCGGAAAGTCATTAAAACTCTTTCTTAACCTATGATAGGTGTAACACACCTTAACTACCCCCTTTAGCTTCATTTTATATCATTATGGAACCATTCTTGGGCCTTGAATAGCTTAAGAAGTCAAAAGAAATCAAGTCTGAAAATTTTTTAAAGGTTACTATTCACTGAATTTTGGCCCAATTTTGAAAATTCATAACTAATTCTAGAAAAATTAAAGTTAAGTGGTTCCAATTTCTATTTGAAGCTTTCAAGATCCTCTTCAGGAGAAAATATTCATTGGGTCAGAAACTTGTGCAATTGATACAGTTTATTACACAAAGTTGTACTGTTCTTTTGGTATTTTTCCCTTTTCCTAGGTTTTTCTGTGATTTTTCGCTAACTTTGGAACATCATAAATTTTTGTACAAAAATTCCAAATTCAGTGTTCTTTGGCTTATTTTAAAGCATGCAATATGAAATATTTTTCTGTAAAAATTCAACTCAAGTGCAGTTCATTTGCCCTGTTTCAGTCATACCAAAGTTGGGTTTTGATCAACCTTACTATCACTTTTATAAATTCTTACCACTTTCATTTTCCTCCTCTTTGTCATACTCATTTATTCACTTCATTTGCTTGTGATTAACCAAGCATTAGCCTATATTTAAGAGTATACATCCATCTCTTTTGATTACCACATAGGTAGAGGTTTAATTTACAAAATCACATATAAACTTAAAATTAAAGTAGCATAGAAATACATAATCAAAAACATAATCAAGTTCCAAGTAAACTTGTTTCATGCATCATTTAGCTTGTCCTTACCCTTGCTTGGGCTTGTACCTACATGGTTGGTTGGGGGGATAATGAGATTTTTGAAAATCTCAATAGCAAAACTTTCCAACATACTTCATAAAATTGCATGACAACTTTCATTGTAAGTGTGAATTCATAAAAGTGCAACATGTAACAATTAAATGCATATGGCCATAGCATACAAAAGAACATATTCACATTTTCAATCATCATAAATTTTCAATACAATTCATGCATAATTTCATACACATTTTCAAAGCAATGAAGCTTAAGGTCTTGCTACCTCTTTATCTTAACTTTCCTTTTCACTTGGAATTCTCTTGAAACTTGAATCCTCTCTTGCTTAATCTCCCAATGAGTTCTTTGATGTTTTAACTTCCTAAACATCATACAAGGATACAATCATCAAGCTCAAGCCATCAACTATGCAAGAAGCTACAAAAACGTAATATTCCTATTATTGCTCTTTCAAGAATCTTGCAACTTTGAAATTTGTTCTTATGTTTTCAAACTCTTCCCAAAACTTTTCTTCACTTTTACCCTACACAATTTTCCATTCTAAAGCCATGCATGAAGATCATACTCCTTCCACAATTTCCAGATTTGGCCGAAACACTTCAAGAGAAAGGGGAATTGTGCTTTTCAACTTCTAACTTCATTCATTTGCATAAACACATTCCTAATCCATTATTTATGCATTATTTGACATCAAAAACATCTTCTCTAATCAAGAAGAAAAAAGTGCAGCACCTCCCCCTTATGGTTTGAAATCCAAAATTCTAAATACAATAACAATCAACACAAACTATACACCAATCAACTCCCTAGCTTGCATAGAGTTTTTTGGTACCAATTATTTGATTTAAATCCTTCTCTTTCTCATTTTCTATTATTAAAACCAGAAATTCCAGCAGCTTTATTTCACTAAGAATTAGGAAACTAAACCAATAGAAAAGTGGATGAAGCTCCAAGGATCAAGAATATATATATAAGTGCTTGGAAGAACCCTTTACCTTGGAGTTTTGTGTAGCTTTTCTTCCTCTTACTTGGAGAGCTATGGAAGACGCCTTTCTCTCTCAATTTGCAGCTGTTTGGTCGTACAAAATGGCTAGGAAGTTGCTGGAAAAACTTATCTTTAATTGCCTTAATGAGGTGGCTTTTATCCAAGGGTCAGAAATCAATCATACACATTAAGCTTGATCTAATGGCTCCAAAACTTTCCTTCACACCTTACACTTCTTGGCTTCTCATTGGCTCTCATAAAGGTGTCATAATTGCTGTAAGTAAGGGGTTAAAAATCTGGTTCGGTTAACCAAACTGGATCCATTTCGGTTACTTTTGCCGATTACACTTTTTACCGATAAAC
Source organism: Vachellia pachyceras (assembly GCA_025593235.1). Classification (NCBI taxonomy): domain Eukaryota; kingdom Viridiplantae; phylum Streptophyta; class Magnoliopsida; order Fabales; family Fabaceae; genus Vachellia; species Vachellia pachyceras. The sequence continues at coordinate 550 of JANTPZ010140805.1, read as the reverse complement.
ATAACTTTATTCCGGGAAATCTTTTTATACTTTTCTAGAGATGTTTTCTTCCTCATTTAATCTCCATATTTTCCTCTTGAATATGGTAAAATTATTATCTCCAAAATACCCCTTGATTTCCTCAAAATTAACAGGGTTATTTTATCTTGTCCAAAACCCCTGAAAACATGCAATCGGAGGGCAAAATACTTTTAGGGCTTTAAACACTTCTCCATTTTTCACTGATATTTCAGCCCTTTTTCTTTTCCCAAAATGACCTCTAGATTTTCCAAAATTAATTTTTTGAAATAAATTACATTTCAGGATTTTCGGGTCTTTTTCCCGATTTTCGGGAAAATCGCCTTAATCGTATACTGGGCAATAATTTTATTAAATACTATAAAATTCACTTTATTTTTCTATGCCTGAACTCAATGGATTGATGTCTCCTAATAACTCAAATAATTATTTTCGGCCATTAAACCTTCAAAATTCTGTGAATAAAAATCTCGACCGATTTTCAGCAATCGGTCGAAACTCTGTTAATCAATGAGTTATGCTCTATCTTTTG
>JANTPZ010140799.1:2885-13325 GCA_025593235.1 Vachellia pachyceras | reverse complement strand
CAAGTTGAGCACCTAGAGTTAAAGGGTGTCAACTTGAGCGGGGGTGTTAGAAGTATGGGTTAGTTAAAGTGGTTAGTGTTAACCACTTAGTTAATGACACAAAAGTCTATATAAAGGGTTATAGTGAATTGATTTAGTTTGTGATTGTATAATCATCACCACAATGTGAGAGGATGAAGAATCCCCACCAAGAAGGGGAGGATAACTTGAGTCTCCCACTTCAAGAGTCCCCAAGATGGGGTTTGTTCATCTCCCTAAAAGAGGGAAGATAATTGTTGTACCCAAATGGGTTTCTAATGATACATTCAATTTCTCAATCTATTCTTTTTGTTTTTCTTCCATTTCTACTTTCAACAGAGTTTGAGGGGTAGATTGTAGATAATATTTGAAAACCTAACTTGTAGAAACACTTGCATCTCTAGAAGGTTGATCCCAAGATATTTTGTAGAAACACTTGCATCTCTAGAAGGTTGATCCCAAGATATTTCTGAATTGTTGTTCTGCAAACTGAACAATATTTATTGAGGAATATTTAAGCTAGCGTAAATTAAAGTAAAGCAAATCTGTAAGCAAATGCCGTATAGTGAGTGCCCACACATGAGCCCACATACATCAGTAGCAAGAGGAATTAAGTTGTGCGATGCTATGCTTGACTTGATCAGGAGAAAGATAAGATCATGTGATTTACTGATATTCAAGTAACACGTACATTAGGTTTTTTTCTAGCAAATGAAACTTAACATAAAACTACAAATTTTCAGACTCGGTAGGGGCGCGAGGCCACATCCAGTTAATGAAAATGCTGGTTATGTTATGTCAGTAGCACACCCCTATCTCGGTATGCCTAATTAATTAACGCACGCCCCCATCTTCCAACTCTTAGTTGGTTTCTGCGTGTCTCTTTTCGATCTGCATGCTTCTTCATTCATTCCTTCACCACATCTACGACTTAATAACGCCAAGGTTGAGTTGGCTTCAAGAGGTAATCAAAGTGGCTAGCTAATGCCTAAGGAATTATAATGGCAACCTCTGATGTAAAGACTCGTGTGTCAATGGAATCATAATTGCCAGTGAAAACCTCAAATCCCGCCATGTATGTACTTAAATTGGAGAGACCGACACCTAATGCCAAGCGGCTGGAGTGATATGATCATCACATGTAAAATGACAAGAAGTTCATGTTAGAGTCATCACTGGATTAAAGTTAGTGTTGAAATTATATTACTGATATTATTTTGTACTCAAATATATGAGATCGTATTAGATGTGATGAGATCCGAGGGCTAATTTTAGTGTGTGGTTTGTCTGTATGAAGGTTTCTCCGTGCTCTTGTTTACGAAGTTGAATAAGAGATTGTTTGCCATCACTTTCCAGAACCTAGGTTTGGTTTCAAAACCTAGGTTTTATCCTAAAACCTAAGTTTTGTCCAAGTACTCAAATTTTTCGTAAAAACTATTTTGGATACAAAACCTCGGTTTGAAACCTAGGTTTCGAAAAGCTATTTTATTGTCAAATAACACTCCTCCTAATAAATTTTCTCTTTCCTACTTTTTCTTTCTTTCTCTTTCATCTTTCATGCCTACTTTTTACCTCAAAATCCTTAAAATCCTAAACTTCTCAAATGTAGGGCTGGTTTGGTAACCACTTTTGAAACCTATGTTTGGTTTCAAAATTTTTTTCCCAAACACTATTTTGGTTACAAAACCTCAGTTTGAAACCTGAGTTTTGAAACCTAGGTTTTCTCTTTCATACTTTTTCCCCTTTTCTACTTTTTCTCTCTTTCTCTTTCTTACTTTCCTCTTTTCTACCCACTTTTTTGCCTCGGAATCCGTAAAAGCTAATAACTTCTCAAACATAAATCACTTTTCAAAACCTAGGTTTTGTCTCGTAATCTGTAAAAGCTATTTTCAACCTTACATCCAAACAATTTCATAATCACATTTAAAAACCTAAGTTTTGCCTCGAAATCCATAAAAGCTATTCTCAAAAATGTATTCTCCAAAATCTAAGCTTTACCTCGAAATCAGTAAAAGTTATACTAATATTCCCTTCAATTCTGAGCGGTTAGAATGCCTTACAACAGAAAAAAGGTGAGAAATCAACAGTGTTGGCAAACAGTGTGGCCATGGTGCTAAAAGGAACAGGTGTGTTGAGGGGGATCCCATGAGGAAGGTGATGGCAGATTGTTGAGGTCCAACATTTTATGGAGAAAGGGAGGCAGGAGAGAATACGGATTGGGGCATGTTTGAATAGGGAGAATTGCATTCAAATCTCGCGACAGTGAGTTGATTGCTTTAAGATTTCAATATGTTGTTAACAACAAATCGATGAACACCATTGACAAGTAAAACAATTACCATTTACAACCTTTTGCCACTTTTGAATAATTAAGTCTTAGTAATCCCTTTAATATTTGGGCCACAGGAGCCACAGCAACAGATGTGTCGTCAGGTGTTGTTTTTATCGATGTTGGTAATGATTGTTGGTGTTCCTTTAGTCCGTTGCATGAGCAAGCACAGGACCCTACATGGTACGGGGAAGATCCTTTCGTGGTTTGAAGCGAGCGTTGAATGAAAAGGCAATAGTTCTATCCCACGCCACTTCCTTCCATCCAACCCCTTCATTATTGCTTTCGTTTCTTTCCGTATGTCTCCTTCATCGCAGCTCGATACAGTAATAAACAGGTTACTCATAACCCGTTTGGCTGCTTTACAATGGTCCATACACGGTTTACTCATATATCTGCCAAACATTCCAGTAATAAACGCAAGATATGGTCGCATACACACTTGAGCATATATATAAGACTCCCAACAGCTGAAGAGTAGGGAATCCTTTTTTTTATTTCTTTAATCTCAAGTGTTGTCTTAGGGCATTGTTTGAGACTAAATTTGTCTCCCTTAGCTAGCAGGGGTGTCACTTGATTTACAATCTTGCATGTCAAACCTCTTAAGCATTTTATCGATATAACTCCTTTCTGATAATCCAATAACACCTCGATTTCTATCTCGGTGAAACTGGATTCCTAATACAAAAGAAGCTTCACCAAGATCATTCATCTCAAAGCTATTTGATAGAATTTTCTTGGTTTCCCATAACAAATATGAACTATTGGTGGCAAGCAATATGTCATCAACATAAAAAACCAAAAATATAAACGTACTCCCACTAACTTTACGATATACACAATAATCAACAGGATTTACCTTAAAAAACCGAATGAGGTAATTACCTGATGAAATTTGTGATATCATTGATGGGAAGCCTACTTGAGATCATAGATGGGTTTCTTTACTTTGCAAACCACAAAGTTAGGTTCTCCTAACACAAAGTTCTCTGGCTGCTCTTTATAAATCGTCTCATCAATATCACCATTGAGAAACGCAGTCTTAACATCCATCTAATGAAGCTCAAGATCAAAATGGGCGACTAGTACCATGATTCCTGTGAAAAAGTCTTTCAAAGAAACTGGAGAGAAAGCCTCTTTAAAATCAATCACTTTCTTTCGAGTAAAACCTTTTACCACAAGACAAGCCGCATGTTGCACCTTCCGGCAAAGGGATAAGATCCCAAACTTTATTGTCTTGCATGGACTTATACTCCACATTCGTCGCCTCAATCCACTTTTGAGAGTTGGAGCTTTGATTGCTTGTTGGAAGTTGATTGGATCATCTTCCACCATACCATTTTCTTCCTAATGTTCATGAAGAAAGACAATGTAATTATCCGAAATTGCATTTCTCCTTTCTCATGTGGATCGTCTTAGCATCGTTTCTTGAGGTTGTTGAGTTTCCACTTAAGGAACTTCAACCTATATAGGAGGAATTTCAACTTGAACATCACTATGTAGAGGTTCTGGATTTACTTCTTTAATCACTACAGGTATTGGAATTCCCATATTGGAATTCTTGTGTTTTCAGAAGCAACTGATAGATTCGACTCAGTAATAGAGGTCGATTCTTCCTCAAAAGTGATGTTTACCTTATTCTTCCCCCCCAAACTCAACATCCTCAAAGAAAAGTATAGTTCCCGTTTTAAAAAATATTCCTGAGAGTAAGATCAAAACTTATAACCCCTTAAACTTTCAGAATATCCAATAAAGTAACTGCATACTGTTTTGGGGTTTAGTTTCTTTTCTTGAAGCTTATAAGGTCTTACCTTAGCTGGACAACCCCAAATCTGAAAGTGTCTTAGACCAGACTTGTTGCCTATCTAAGCCCATATTGTGTTTTAGCAGATGCCTTAGTTGTTACTCTGTTCAAAATGTAGGCTACAGTCTTTAGTGCTTCTCCCATTTACTTTATTATAATTATTCTTTATTGGGTTAGAAGTAGAAGCAGATTCTTAACGGCTTTCTTCGAAAAGAACCCTTTGCAGCTTGTGAAAACTTTATCTTTATGCCCTTCCTTTTAGAGACACTAGCCATATTGGTACTGTGAGAGATGTTGTGTTGCAACGTCTCTTCTTCTTGCACAAGATACTATATGAACTCATTTAGAGTCCATTTTTCTTCAATTAGTTACAACTGACCTTAAACTGGCTATATTGTGCAGAAAGAGAAATAATCACCAAGTGTACCAAAAAGTCCTCAGATAGCTGAAGCTTTAATTCCTTAAGTATTGCAGCTATGTGGGACATTTTCATAATGTATTCTCTTATATTTCCTTGCCCCTTATACTTTATAGAAATCAAGCTTTGCAAAAGCATGCTTATTTCTGCCTTAACGCCTTTTTATAAAGCTCCTTTCAATTTTGACAAGAAAATCTTTAGTATTGAGAATACAATCCGTAATAGCACCTCAAAAGGCTCCTGGGATGCCATGGTTTATGATCATAAGACTCTTGCAATTTAATCGCTCCCACTAACCAAAACACTTTCGTGTTTAAAAAATACTTTCATTCATAAAAGAAGGGGGAGGATTAGTCCTTAATGCAGGATCTAGATCTATGCATCCCAGAATTACTAGAATGTTATTTCCTTTTCAATTTAAAGAAATCCACATAAAAAATAATGGCAATAAATTCAAATAAATATAATTCCCATCGCAAGATACCGGTAACAACATCAATATTTCATCTTTGGACAACAATATAACTGTCAGTGGCATCTTGTTGTAATGATCAAATACTGACAATAAGATCTGTCAAACAATAACTATTCTTTGGAACATATTATTGTTCGCATGAATATACCTGATAATCGTCACATATTTATCATCACAGGTGTCTATATATTTCTGCCAAGCATCAACCTTCCTTTGGGCCGATTAGATACTCGCATGAAATTATACAGTCACAAACCTTCTCTAATATGCCTTATAAATAATTTTCACAAGAGAGCACACTTTGGTGTGATGTTGTGTCAATTTATTTAATTGGCATAAAAGATAAAGAACCTTAAATGGGCACAAAAGCCTTTATAAAAATTATTTAAAATTTATTGCCAATATCACAATACCTTATTTGTACATATTCCAAAAAATAATCAACACATAAAATATGTACAAAATAATTTCTTTAATGTAAACAATCAAAATAATCCATTAAATGTCTATGAAAATGAATTATAAACATAAAGTCCCAAAAAGAATTTCCAGAAAAAATTGGACCTTCTTTTTTTTATTCCAGAATCTGTAGGGCCAAAAAATGCTTTCCAAAAACGCCCAACAATTTAAAAAATAGGCCTAAAAGAGAAAAACTTGAAGGCTCCATAAAATAATTGGTCATTTTCCTTTTTTTAATTCCATAATAGTGGCCCATAACTGCAAAAAATTTGACCCACAAAAAAATCCAACTGCCCCTAAAAAAACTGGCCCAAATGTTTTTTTTGTGAGCCCAAAATCGTACGCCCAGAAAACAAAAAAGAAAAGGCCCCGTTTTAAAGTCCAAAAATGGAAGCCCATATTTTTTTAATAGGCCCAGAACGCGTCCCAAACCAAAACACGTTTTTCTGGATTTTTGGTACTGTACTGCCCAAAAAACATGGCCAAAAAAAACTAAAAAAAAGTTGGCCCAGAAGCAATTCTAATGGCCCAAGATGTGAGGCCAAAAATGGTCCAAAACTGTTCCAAAAAATAGGCCCAGAATATATATATATTTTTTCTCGACGGTCCAGTCAGCCAGCGGCCCAAAAGAACTGAAACGACCTGTTTTGGTTTTTTTTAAGGCCGAAAACCCAAAAGGCAGCGGCCCAATGGGCGCTGGCCCATATCCTTACGCGAGATGACGCCGTTTCATCACGTTGGTGAGGCGCTGCCCGCACGCCAAAATGGCGTCGTTTTGGGCAACTTGAAACGCGCCGTTTTGGCACCTCACACAGCGGTCGGGTTGACCTACCCGATCCGCTTTATGGCCCGACCCTGTTTCTTCTCCCTCTGCGCCGCCTTGCAAAGTTTTTTTGAAAATGTGAAACCGGGTTGCCCTACCCATATAGGATACGGGCGCGCGACCCGGTTCCCAAACCTTCCTCGCGGCCACGAAGCTTTTCAACCTTTTTTTTCGTTTCGCTTTCTTCTTCCTCGTTTCAGTTACAGGCAGTGATGGAGAGTTCAAAAGTTTCGACTTTAATGGCATTAAAGGAATATTAAGGTAATTAAACAGCAATCAACGCACATTAAGGCAATTAAAGGAAGGCTCCAGCTTCTTCCTCATGTTTCGATTCATCTTCTTCGCAGACTGGGTCCATAGAGTTCGAAAAGCATTTCAATGGCGGAGGCAAAGAGTTTTCCGGTGACAATGGGCTCAAAACGGTGATCATTCACCAGAAAACAAGAGAAACAGGTTCTTTTTGTCCCTGGATCCATGTATATATATACTTGCATGAAAAATGAAAATGAAAACAAAATCTTCCAGCGAAAACCTCCATGGATTCCGGCGAAACAAGCTTGCATATTTATGAAAAGCAGACATATATTCACAGATCCACACAAACATAAATCGATCTGATGCCATAACACATGAAAATGAGAAAGCTTTCTAAATTTTTCTTTACAAAATTCTCTCTTCTGGTGAGAAGCCATGAAGATATCAACGGAAGACAAATGTGTATTCGCAGACTAAACATGGATCACATATTCATATCAGATTTATTAAAATCCATCAGATTATTTCAAAGATGAACGAAAATCGTGATGGAGACCATGATTTTACGGTATTCTCACACTTAATTTCCAGACCCGGAAGAACAAAATCACAAAACAAGTATCTGAAAAATCATAGAAGCTTTGAAACACAGACCCATATTCCAAAGAACCTAGTATGATGGCTCTGATACCACCTGTTGGAATTCTCTATAGCATACAAGTTCAATGGAATAATCCGAAGGACAGCGGAAGCGTACCTGGATTCATGGATGCGGTTGACGGAAAGGGATGCGTTTGACGGAAGGGCTAAATTAACCAGGTTATCGCCAAGGACCAGAGGAAACCGACTGCGGATGGGGAAGCAAGACGGAAAAATGAAACATCTTGGCTAACCCGGGGACCATAGCCCTGAATTTATAGAGGGGCCCCGTATTCAGCCCATCAATGAATACGGGCCCGTTAGTTGGGCCTCAGTATATTTTGGTCCATGACACCTAATTGAGCCCACTTTATTCCTTATACCTTAGTAGATAACTTTATACTTGGGCCGGGATAAGAAATAATGACACCCACATATAAGTGAAATATGTGGCCCATTGTTGAATTATTCCAACAAAGGATACAAGGGTCGCACGTATATGGCTGGGATGGGGGGTTCTGTGTCCCACCTTCACCTCCCAGCTGCCCCCTCCCATCCGATTTATGCCACCTCCTCTCACCAATCATTCTAAACCATCCCATTTTCACCCCTCACACTGTAAGGGCTCAAGCTTTCAGGATTACCAGCAGCAACTATTATTAGGGGGAGCAACGGGTGGGCAGGCCTGCCCCTTGGGGTAACCCGTTCCCCGCCCGTTAGGATTTTCACTAGTACGGGTCACCTCGTACCCGTGGGTAAACCCGTTTTGACCCGTACTCACGGGTATGGGTCAAAACGGGCGGGTTGGTGCGGGTGCCGGGCTACCCGTCACCCCAACCCCCAACCACAGACACAATTTCCTTTCCATCAGCTGAAGTTCTATGAGCAGAGTAATAATCAAACAAAGAAATTCATGCACAAAGCTTCACATTGATCACTCTGTTGAGACAACAACAGCAACACCACCAGATTGCACAGGAAAAAACCATTACAAACAACTAATCTAATCTTATAGGTGTTTTTCCTTTTCTCAGAACATTGCAAAGGAAGCTCAAAGAACAAACACTCATCGTTTTAACAGCGAAAACAACATTGTGAGAGGCCAAATCCCACAGCTACGATGGAAAAGCTGTGACTCTTCGATTCAATGACAAATACCCATTTCTCAGATTTTCATCTCTTGTGGGCCGTGAGAGGCTGAGAGCGATGGAAACCAAAGGATCTTCATTTACCATGGCGCATGACACCTTCGTGTTCGCGAATCCAGTCTTCTTCCAGCACGCCCAATCCGAGCTCCTTCTTCAAGATCTGATCGCGAATGGGATTTCCAGCTAAGGCAATAAAAACTCAAATCCTCCCACCCAGGTCAGAAATCCATAGTCAGAAATGAAGAACAGAAGAATCAGGCTTCCCTGGATGGACTCACCGGCGGTGATATGAAGCGCTGAAGCAGATCAATGTCTGGAATAGTGAACACAAGGGTGCGAGCGTGAAAAGCGACGGAGACTCAGAGAGACTTGGAGGCTGGAGGCCTGGAGCTGGAGCTGCAGTCGAGAGTCGAGACAGAGTGCGATGGCTGACGGAGTCGAGAGGGAGGCGACGTGTTGTCAACGGCGATGGCTGAGAGTGTGAGAGTTGAGTTGAGAGTGAGAGACAGAGACCGAGAGACGGAGAGAGTGAGAGACTGAGAGTGAATGGATTGAGTTTGACTGTTTGACAAGTCCATAGCCCCGTTAAACAGGGTAACCTCTTCCCCGCCCCGTTAAAATTCAAACTAACGGGTTTGGGCCCACCCGTAACGGGCCCAAAATGGGCGGGGCATTAGCAAGTTTTTCGGATTGGGTAGCGGGCGGGGCGGGCAATTTTGCTCATCCCTAACTATTAGTATCTCTTGCCATGAGGCACTCCACAGATAGTAACACATAAACAAACGCCTGTCGATAGAATCCCCATTTTAGGGTATCTACCTGTTTAACTGAATTGATATACTACTATCAGTAAAAAAGTCAGCAAAGGACCACCTTCTTTTTTTGGGAAATTAGAAGGCGACGAATATCTTGGTGACTCGTGTGGCCCCCTTGAAACGGTTTCAGTGCTTCCCCATGCGAGAAGCGTACCGTCCCAATCCCTTTTTTATATATATATTATATTATTAATAATTAATATAATTATAATAATTAATATATTTAAAATATATTTATATAATATATTTAATATTTTAAATTTATTATATTTTATTTATTTTTTATAGATATGGACATCAGAATCTGGTGTTGGGGTTAGATCTTTTGGCTCAGTAAGGCAGGCAGAATCATCTTTTATCTTCTGCTTCTAGACAGAATGATAACATTCTATGGAAAAACACGTTTGTTGATGTGCCTGCTGATTCTCATATTGGAGCTTACCCTGCAACACAAATTGGCAGCATGTTAATTCCATTTGACCATATGATTATCCATGGGGAGCAAATTTCACAGTTTCAGAGAAAGCGAAAGGTATTTAAAGATGCTATTGCTGTATGATTAATTACTATAGAATTGTATTTCAAGTATTTTTTTAATATATGCTTGCAGAATGGAGAGGCTAGAATTTTTTAATTATTATAAAAATATTTAAAAATTCAATAATTCATAAATAAATAATAGAATAAATTTAAAATATTAAATATATAAATCTATTATATAAATATATTTTAAATATATTAATTATTATAATTATATTAATTATATATATATAAGGGATAAGGGGGATAGGGACGCGGTGCTTCTCGCAGAGAGAAGAACCGAAACCAGTTCCGAAGAGGACGAGTGATATGGAAGGAGGGGGGACAAAACTGGCTTGTTTGGAAGGGAAACGGATTCAGTGCTTCTCGCATAGAGAAGCGTACCGTCCCCGTCCCCATCCCCTTTTATATATATATATAATATTATTAATAATTAATATAATTATAATAATTAATATATTTAAAAGATATTTATATAATTAATATTTTAAATTTATTATATTTTATTTATTTTTTATGGATATGGACATCTGGTGGTGGGGTTAAATCTTTTGTCTCAGTAAGGCAAGTAGAATCATCTTTTATCTTCTGCTTCTAGACAGAAGGATAACATTCCATGAAAAACCGTTTGTTGATGTGCCTGCTGACTCATACTGGAGCTTACTCTGCAACACAAATTGGCAGCATGTTAATTCCATTTGACCATATGGTTATCAA
>JANTPZ010140798.1:14919-38469 GCA_025593235.1 Vachellia pachyceras | reverse complement strand
TAGAAGTTCGTATCCGTTACTCATAGTCATAGGGCGTATGTTCGTCTGTCATAAATGCTTCATTCAATGAATTCAACGGTTGACGGTGTAAACTATTGATGCTTAGATTTTCTTCTTATATGACATGGGCTGATACACGAAGAAGCTAAAGTGAATTTAAGAGGTTAGGTAATATTCAAAATGTCCCAGCACGGAAACAGAAAGCTCTGGTATATGCTCTATCTAGTTGTGTAGAGGCAATGTCAGAAGAAATGTGGACTCGAGTTTTCAAGACTTCATGACTCAACTTCTATTACACAGGAGTAAATAGCTCAATTGTAAAACTTCTAGTTTCTCATAAACATAACTCGAGTTTGAGGAAACCTTCATTTGGAACTCGAGTTTGTATTGAGTGTTCTGAAATATAGTTGAAAATTTCTATTTAAATTTGGAGTCTAGTTGTAAAACTTCAAGTTATGGAAATGAGGACTCAAGTTCTAAAATGTGTGAAAAACTCTTCAGTTGAAAAGATCCTCAAGACTTGAGTTTGGAAAATCAGGAGCTCGAGTTTTGGAAAACTTTCAGTGAGGACTCGAGTTTATTTAAGTTTTTGAACTAATAAAATCTTGGAAGGCATGGAACTCAAGTTTGAAAAATAGAGAACTCGAGTTCTATGAAAACTTCAAGTTAGAACTTACAGTTTTCAAATCAAGTTTTGTGGAATAGTTATGGAACTCAAATTCTGAAAAAACTGAAGCTCACAGAAATTAATGAACGTAGATGACATAAAATGTTATTACACACAGTATGTGTGTTCAAGCTTTTTCGTTGTCTATATTCTCTTGCTTGAATGCTTTTCATTTATAGTTGGGACTATATCCAGTAGCCGTTACACAGAGTTTGAATACCCGTTAGAGAGAAGCTCATAACCGTTACTCTCAGCCCTATGTTTGATAGATGTAATTAAAGCTTGATGTTCAGCTGTTAAAGGCGAAAGCTTGAATTCATTCCTCAGACGATCTTAGATGTTTAATGAAAGAGCTAAAGTGCATTTATGAGAGCAGGTGAAATTCAAGATATACGAAGCATAAAAGAGGAAAGCTTCGGTAGATGATAAGCTAACTGTGTCAAAAGCTCTTTTAGAAAATAAGGAACTCGAGTTTTCAATATCTCATAACCCGAGTTCTGTAAAATTGAATTTAATAGCTCAGTAGTGAAACTTTCAGTTTTTATGAGCATAACTCAAGTTTGCAATGACTGTTCTGAGGAAAGTTTGAAAACTTTTATTTGAAACTTGAATTTTGAAATCGATTTTTGAGTTGTAGTTGTGAAACTTCAAGTTGTGAAAATGAGGATTCGAGTTTTAAAACATGTAAAAAATGTCCAGTTGAAAATATCCTCGACACTCAAGTTCAGAATCTCTGAAACTTGAGTTTTGAACTTATGAAATTTTGATAAGCATGGAACTCGAGTTTGGAAAATAGTAAGACTCGAGTTCTGTAAAACTCTAAGTTATAACTTCCAATTTTCAATTCAGGTTTTGTGAGCATGTTATAAAACTTAAGTTTTGGAAATCTGGAAATTGAGTATTATAAAAGCAGTTACAAATATGAAGTTTAGAATCTAGATGCTCAAGTTTTGGAAATCTGGAACTCAAGTTTTATAAAAGCAATTTCAGATATGAAGTTCAGAAGCTCGAGACTCGAGTTTTGGAAATCTGGAACTCGAGTTTTATGAACCATGAGATGCAACTCGAGTTTCCTCAAGATATGACTCAAGTTTTGCTGATTCTATTGTGAAAAAATGCCATCTAGATCACGACACTCAAGTTTTGCAAATGTGGAACTCGAGTTTTACTTTATGAGTTGAACTTGCACAGGTCACAATAAGCTTTCAGCATGTGCCTCAACTTGCAACGCCCATATCTCTTTCAATTCAACTCAAAAACTTTTAAATAATATATAATGGAAAGCCGTGTATGTTTACTTTCATATCACTACTACAGAGTATAGTTTTTACTATTGAAATTCGCATCCTTTTTAAAAAAGGGAGTAAAAATTGAAGGCGGTATCATTTTTGAAATTATAAGAACGGAGACGGGCCTTTATGCGCCCTATATTTAATATAAGGCACATAAAGGCTGACTTTTGGCCCCCTATATAGAATATAGGTCGCCAAAAGGCACACTTTAACACCCTATATTGAGGAAGGGTGCCAGAAGGTAGCCTTTTGGCGCCATATATTTAATATAGGGCGCTAAAAGTCACTTGATCTAAACTTTAGGCGCCCTATCTTAGAGATAGGGGCCTAAACTAAGTGAAGGCGGGAGCAGAGTATTCAAACATGCCTCAGTTGCTCAGTCTTATGTCTCAGCTTTTCTCTCTCTCTCGAGTTACAGCTCTCTGGTTCCTTTTCACCATCGAATGTAGACCCATCAAAAAATCACTGACCCTCTCGTGGGACGCTCTCGACCTCCAAGATTTTCATGTCATCCTTAAAGGTGACTCCGCTGTCTGTGATTTGATTGTTCTGTTTCTTTTTTAATCTTTCGCTTCATATCAGAGTTTTGTAAATCTCAATGTGGCGGTAGCTGCTCTACCTTCGAAGAAGTGGCCGGAGATGGGAATAGAGCTGGAGTGGGTGATTTCGGAGGAACATATTTGCAAGGGCCTGAAGGATTGCACGGAGCTGTTGAACTCCAAGTGTTTGAAGGATCCGACCAACGCTCGGCAAATGAAATGCCTTTGTAATGCTGGCTTCAAGAGGGACCCCGGCAATGGTTTGTGCCAACTCGGTCTTAGTCAACAGGAAAATAAGTGAAAGGTTTTTAACTTCTAAATGAAGTTTTAAAAGTTCAAAATAAATTTTACCGTGTATACTAACAGTAGTTTTGGCTCATTTTTGTTATGTTTTTCTTCTTTATATATCATTATGATAAGATCTTTGATTGTGAAGAATCATTTCTTTGGATTTGTGAAATTCCTTTTGATAATCACTGTCTCTCATCAATAAAAATCCCAATTGCCACTCAAGCGCCTCCCACCGTTGTGTCCGGAGATATATCTCAGATGTTTAAGTTTTGTTGATCGTGATCAACTAGGAAAAGTTCACTTTAAGATTATTACTATAATTTTGATTTGAAATCTTGTGGGTATGAGTCGATGGCTTCTTGAATGGTCTTGAACATGGATAACCGTCGCGATCCACATTCAGGAGGCGACGAGAGGCAGGTTTGGATTTAAATTTTAAAAAAAAAACTTACGATGCCCTATATTTTAAGATATGGGGCTGTAACATTACCTATAGAGTCTTTTATAATATAGAGCACCGTAAGCCCTACCTTTCTACTCCCCTCACATATACAACCTCCTAAGAAAGGCCACCAATTTGGTTAAAAATAGGGCGTAAAAAGTACTTTTTTATAGTAGTGTATGAAACAAGAATCAGTCCAAAAGCTGGTATATAAAGAAAGTTATGACAGATACAATAAGCAATGGTTAGTGATAAAGTGTTAAATTTGACTACCAAATTTCAAAGACTATATCTCCTTCATATGAAATGCTTTGATGTTGGTTTTGGTGTCTATGAACCGCATTGTGAGTCTAGTTTCATATGAAATTAGTTTCATACCAATCAGAGTTTTGGTTTGAGAGATATGACCAAAATACCAGACATTTATCGAGCTGAAAGTTAACAGATGAGCTGAAACTAGAGTTTTGATGATCCAAAACTTAAGTTTTGTAAAACTTGAAGCCCAACCTCAAGTTTCCAGTATAGGTTCTATGCCTGCAAGTTGTGGAACTTGAGTTTTTAAAATCTAAGATTCGAGCTTCAAAACATTTCTGAAACTTTCAACACATTTTCATATTTTTGACCCAGATTTCAAATCCTGCAGTATTTTGGGGTAACATAAAAATAAGGTATACAGATATAGAGTAAGCCAATATGCATTATAAAAACTTTTATCAAATCAATATGGATTATGAAAAACTTTTTGCTCTATTATATTTGACATCATCAAAACTAATCATATATAACATTCTCCTCCTTTTTGATTATGACAAATCCTTCATGAAAATATGTATGAATACGAAAGCAGATATGATGACGCAATATATCTTTCATGACTATTTCTCCCCTTATTTGACATCAGTAAAAAGTTTGAAATATCTCACCCCCTTTTTGACTATCTCTCCTTCTATATGACATTTGAAATATCTTGAAAGAATGGAGATAAATAAGAGAGTTTAGAAATGCTCATTTGTTTTGGCAGATTGATGATTGATCTTTGAAGTCTGTTGCCTTCCTCTCTTGTTGTCTCCACCATGCTTGTGTTATCTTTGCAGCTCATATGTTGTTTTCAAGATTATTCTATCGAGTTGAGCTTTTATCCATATTGGCATAGGTGATGTTGCATTAAAGAAAGTTCCCAATAGATCTTGTGTGCAAGATCAACAATGAGTCTGATGAATAGCTTCCAATTCTCCCATCATAATGTCAAACTCACTTTTGTAAGGAGATTGGTTAGCATAATGAAATATGGAATCATAATAGCAATAAATCATCAAAACTAATCAAATAATAGTGAGTACAGATGATAAAAGATTGGGGATGAGCTTTTGAAAAGTTTCACTAGTGAATGTGAAGCTCCCCCTTAATGAATGCATGGGTTAAAAAACAATCATAAAAATGAAGTTTTGTCATTTTGTTAAACTTTTCATCCTTTAAGCATAGAACTTGAGTTTTCTTACTCCCTGAACTTTTCATCCTTTAAACATAGACCCAGCTTTGGAGATCCGACTCATGACGGTTTCTAATGCTAAATTAGGTCATTTTCGACCAAGAAGAAGAGGAGGCTGAGGAAGAAAGGCAGAAAAAAACACACACACACACACTCATTTTTCTATCAGCTACACACTTTCCAAACCATACCTTCATCCATCACCTTCACCGTTCATCCATTCATCATGTTTCACTCATCCATTCAGAGCCTATTTCCATCATACATGAGGAGCTCAGCATCTCCATCCTCTTGAAGATGGAGTAAGCCGGAGTTCGAAGTGCTGAAAGGGGAGTATTTACTTTCAATCTGTATTTACATTATGGATTACTTAGAATCCGAGTTGGACTTTGTGATTTGTATAAAAATACTTGGTCTCGGTTGAGGCAAACTTGAATTATTGTGTATTAAGTTGTTTTGTTATGGACAGAGTGAAATGGAGTTCATTTTGCTTATTCAATGAAGTCTTGTTGTTCTCTTCTATCATCCTAGTTTGCTTGGTTTTAGAGACAACATCCATGGAGTTGATTTTGTCACTTTATGATTTCCGTACACACACTAAGAGCTCTTCAAGGATTTCATGGAATGGAGTTCATTGCATGTTATTAGTCACCTAACAAGTCGTGTGGGGATTTAGAAGGAGATCATCGTATGACACTTCGGACCCATACAAATTGTTAGGGTTTGTGATTTCAAAAACTTAGTGCGAAAGTCGATACTCTACCTAATGTTTTGTGAACTATGATAGCCTAGTTCATTTTCAAGAGGAACCCACCATAACACTCCCCTTTCAATCCAAATCTGCCTTAATTTTCTTTATCGCCTGAAAATACCAGAAAAAATAAGTTTTCAATTTTGTAGTTGCATTAGGTACATAGTTGATCTTGAATTAAGAAACCATTTGCATTTGCATCACGAACATAATCACAAGCTAAGGACTATTGGTATGCAACTAGCATCCGAAGAGAACGACCCTAGAGTTGTCACTATACAATCCTTGGAAATCAAAATTAATATTCTCGATCCATTTTCAAGGCTAACCGACAATCTAAGTTTACATTTTGTGGCTTAGTCGGATCAGTGGCTACTACCTCATGAGGTGTTGCAGGTGTAGAAATGTGATTTTTCGGCCAAAGAATGAAACAACCCTTGGATTGACCTAAATGGAGCACCTCTCGATCAGGGATTGGTACATCGGAGGCTTCCTCACTATCTTCAATACGTGTCACTGAGATGTGAGACAAACTATCTAGAATTGGCATACAATGGTGTGTAGTAGCTTACCTGTAGAAATAAGAGTTGGAATAGCGCGTATTAGCTCATCCAGGTAGAGAGTACAATGCTCTCCAACTTCTTCTGCGGGGGAATTAGGAGAAGGGTCACCCAGTACTGTCTCAGGCGGATTATTGCTACTTTGCTACTAGGAAATACAGGGGAATCCATGTTCTTCAGTTCATCAATCAGCTTCCCCGATTTCAGTTTCGGTCCAGAAATCATCATAGTAAGCATCATATGATTACGTTTCATGCATAACCAGGGAGGCAAGTTGTATATCACCATGAGTATTGAGCACGAACTATGTGTACTACTGAGTGTCCCCTATGGATTGATTCCCTCTATACAAAGCCCGAGCCAAAAGTTTCTTGGCTCACTACCGAATTGTGGAAATATTTCATCAATTTTTTTCCACTGTGGAGAGTCAGTCAGGTGTCGAAGATACCTTTCATAAGATATTCTCTCATCACAATGCCATCTCAACTTTTGTGCTTTTGTTGCATTGGCAAACAAACTCTTAAATTGTAGTACTATTGGAAGATACCACAGGACCTTCAAAGGTTTCCTTTTAGGTAGTTTATCACCACAATCACCACCTTTCCTCACTTTGTATCGTGCAGTTTTACATTTTGAACACTCATTAAGATATTCATACCCATTTCAGCATAGTATACAGTCATTAGAACATGCATGTCTCTTCTCGTACTCCAAGCCCATTGTAGATAAGATTTTCTTGGCTTCATATGTAATATCCACCCTTTTCTGTAAACCGACATAGAGGCCAAATGGATAGTTATAAGATAAGATAAGGCCCGAAAATAAAAGTACAAAAAAAGTATATGTCAGTGGAATTAAGAGTCCTTGGTCAGATTAGTCCTAGGGCTTTGAGATTTCTAAGAATATAAGCCAGGGACATAAATGTCATTAAGTATAAAGACCAAGGGCAGTATGGTCATTTGATAAAAATGGCTAAACCAGTAGTCCAAAGTCAAGTTAGAGGCCACGGAAGTCGCAGAATCAGATTTAGCCGATGGATGGAAGTTGGTAGGAACTTTAAAGTTAAGGATGGGTGACCTCCTGGGAAGTTCCCCCAGGAATCAAAAACCAAAAGATCAGGGGCCAAAAGGTTATGGGCAAAATGGGAACTTATGAAAAGTTAGAATGTGAAAGGGCATTTTGGTCATTAAGAAAAAGTGTAAGGGCATTTTGGTTATTTGATAAAGTCAAAGTCAAAGTCTAAAGTCAAATGGTTGAGCAAAAATCAAAAAAACTAATAGACGCCCAAACAATAGAGCAGAACTCACTGATTACCAGAGATTCAACCAATTGTTGAAATTCAGTCTGGACGATGAATTATGGAATTTTAAAGATTTGATGATTGAAAATATTTCTTTAAGGTATCAGGAGTTCTCTAAGACCAAAAACTAGAGTCTAGAAAAATTCAGTGAATTTTATAGTATTTTACAAAATTATTGCCCAAAGTACGATTAAGGCGATTTTCTCGAAAATGAGGAAAAGGCCCAAAAAATCCCCAAAAATATATTTTATTGCAAAAATTAATATTGGGACATCTAGAAGGTATTTTGGGGAAAAGAGAAGGGATAAAATATCAATGAAAAATGAAGAAAATTATAAGGCCCTAAAAATGATTTATTCTAAAATTGTTCGTTTTCAGAGTTTTTAGACACGATAAAGTAATCCTATTAAATTTGATTGGATTAAGGAACATTTTAAAGATGATGATTTGAATATATGTAAGAGGGAATTATGGAGATTAAATGAGGAAGAAAATATCTCCAGAAAAGTAGAAAAAGATTTACTGGAACAGAGTTATATTTACCGGTAAAACGTGTAATCGGTAGAAGTAACCAAATGAAATTCGGTTTGGTTAATGTAACCAAACCATAACCAGATTTTTCCATCCATGTGCAGCCCATTATGATCACTTTTGTTTAGCCATTGAGAGACAAGCATGTGTTGCATGTGTGGCTTCATCTTGAGCCCTTAGATTAAAACTTAACAAGTAAGCTTTCATTTTAGCCTTTGATTCATATGTGAGAGGATAATTAAACAAAATTTCCTGCCCATTCCTCTCCATAATTTCGTCATCTTCGTCCTCCTCCAAGGGTCTCAAGTTCACACCATGAAAAAAGCACAAGAAGGAAGGAAAGTTTCAAGAAAACTCAAGGTAAATGGTTCTCTCATGCAATCTTACACATATTCTTAATCCTTAGAGCTTCCTCTACCTTTCTATCGGTTTAGATGTTTGGTTTTGGCTCTCTTTTAGTGGCTGGAAAGTTAGGGTTCTTGAGAGCTAAAGTGAGAAAGAGAGGGATTTAAAGCCAATACTTATGTGCAAAAGACTTCTTGTGTTGTAAGGAGTATGTTGGTGTATAGTTTGTGGTTGTTTGGTTGTTGCTTGATGTTTTGTAAATTTTGGGATGTCAAACCCTAAGGGGTTATGCTGCCAAAATTTCTATTGAATGAAGGAGAGTTGAATTTAGGCTATATAATCCATGGAAATAAGGTTGGAAACAAGAAAATGAAGTTACATATCAAGAAAAGTTGAAAAGAACCATTTTTCCAATCTTTGGCAATTTTCGTGCAAATCTGGAAAGCACAGGAAGGAGTGAGTTTTTGATGATTTTAATGCTTCCATTGGCTTTAAAATGAGAAGTTGTGTATGGGTAAAGTGAGCCAAGGAATTAGGAAGCATTAAAAATCAATATGACAAGTTAAAACTCATTAGGAAGCAAGAGAGTTCAAGAGAAAGTTTAATGAAGTTTTACATTGATTCTTGCCTTGAAATGGCTTGTGCTTAATGACCATAATATTGTGAATTATGTAGGCAAGAGTTCGGTGAAAGGAATTGGTTTCTCAATTGATCAAGAAAGCATCCAAGTTAAGGAGAAATTAAGAGCTAAAGGTAGCAAGACCTTCTAACCCTAAGCTTAATTGCTTTGAAAATGTGTATGAATTATGCATGACTTGTATTGAAAATTTGTGATAATTGAAAGTGTGAATATGTGCTTTTGTATGCTATGGCCATAAGCATTTCATTGTTGCATGTTGCACTTTTATGAATTCACACTTATATTGAAAGTTGTCATGCAATTTTATAATGTGTGTTAAAAAGTTTTGCTACTGGGATTTCCAAAAATCTCACCCTCCCCCACTAACCGTTCTAGGTACTAGCACAAGCAAGGATAAGAACAAAGTTTATGGTGATTGAAGATGGCATATTATGATGATCTTGCTTGTGGGAAATTATGTATGATGATTGAAGTTTATATTGAGGATTAATGTAGCTATGCAAATTAAACTCTACATGATAAATAGTAAACATATGTGAATGCATCCATGAATATATTCAAAAGAAGTAGACAAGGTAGGCATGCATTAAGAGAAGTTTGAAAATGGTCAAAAGAGGTTTTAATAAATTTTAGAAATGGCAAGTTCTCAAGTAAGAGGTTCCAAAACCATTAAATATGCCCTGTTTTTGGGATAACGATAAAAATAGAAAATGAAGTCAAAATGACTTGAAACTTTTCATTTAAATACTGCACATCCTAAGCTTTAAAATGAGCCAAAGTTTGCTAAATTTGGATGTGTAGATAAAGAGTTATGATTTTTCAAAGTTAAGAGAAAAATCTGGAAAACTGAAAAGTTAGCAAATGAACAGTGATATTCACGGAATTAACTGTATCGATTGGGAAAGTTTTGAAACCAGTAAGTATTTTTCCCTTATATACCACTTAATAAGATTCAAATAGAAATTAGAACCACTCAATTTTGATTTTTCTAGAATTAGTTATGAATTTTCAAAGTGGGGTCAGAAATATGGAAATGGACCAAATGAATAGTAACTCCATTTTGAAAATTTTATTTCCACTTCTTTGGTCAATTTAAGTTATCCAAGGCCCTAAAATAGTGATCTAATATGAAGCTTCTAGAGGAAAATAAGAGGTGTCACATCATACATACAATTTGGAAGTACATTGTTCTCTGGAAGCATATCACCCAACGACAATGTGAAACTACTGTCGATCCACCTGATTGAGCTTTATTTGTATTAGTTTCTACTTGAATTTTCAGAGTCTTAAAGTCAATTTTAGCCCATACATGACCTTTTTCGTGCTTAAGTTTAGATTAGGAGTTATTGATTTGGATTAATGTGATTTTGGGTACCTATGTCATGAATAATGATTTATTGTTCCTAAATTGCATCATGAGCAAATGATATTGCCCATATTTGCTATTTCATTTCAGGAACTCCTTACAAAAGGGCAAGGGAAGCAGTTCTGGAGAATTTAGCCGTGGATCAATTCAATATACATCGTGGCCAAAGTTCAATTAGTCATGCAAGAACTCTTGGGTGAGGTTCACCGCGGCGAATATCGTGCAGTACCTGAATTTTTACCTCAGAAGGAAAATAACCCAACCCGGCTTGATGGATCCGACCCAGGACGGTTTATTATGTTGAACCAGGGTATTTTAGAAAGGAGGAGGAAGAATGAGGCAAAGAGCATTGAGGGAGCAAAGGAGGAGAGAAACTCATTCTCCATTTACCCTATCCATACACTAACACCATTTCTCACCACTTCTTCATCATCCATCCATCTATCATGCTCCCATCATCCATTCCGATCACCCACGAGGAGCTGAACATCTCTACCCTCTTGAAGACGAAGTGAGCCGGAGTTCAAAGAGCCGAAAGGGGAGTATTTACTTTCAATATGTGTTTACACTATAGATTACTAGGATTCCAAGTTGGACTTTGTAATTTGTGTGTAAATGTTTGGTCTTGGTTGAGCCAAATTTGGATTATTGTGTATTGAGTTGTTTTGTGATTGACAAAGTAGAATGGAGTTCATTTTGTTTATTCAATAAAATCTTGTTGTTCTCTTTTATCACCCTAGTTGTGCTTGGTTTTTGAGTCAATAATGTATGGAGTTAATTTTATCACTCTGCAATTTTCGTACACACACTAAGTGGTCTTAAGGGATTTCATGGGATGGAGTTCATTTCATGTTGTTTTGGACCCATCAAGTTGTGAAGGGATTTAGAAAGAGATCATCTTATGACGCTCTGGACCTATGCGAATTGTTGGGGTTTTTGATTTCGAAAACCTAGTGCGAAAGCCGATACTTTCCCTAATCTTTTGCAAACTATAATGGAACACTTTGTTTTCAAAGAGGTGCTCATTATCGTACACCGTTTCTCTTTATCATAGCTGCTTTGTTTTCCTCTTCGATAAAAAATACCAAAAAGAAACAAGTTTATTTTGTAATTAGTTTAGATACATAGGATAATTTGAATCAAACCCTGGTTGTATTTGCATCACAAGCACATACCCAAGCTAAGAATTATTGGTACGCCTTCTTTCTTCTGGAGAGAACGACCCTGGGGTTATCACTATACAACCCTTGAAAATCAAAATTAATATTCTTGATCCATTTTCAAGGCTAGTCAGCGACCTAAGTTTACAATTTGTGGCTTAGTACGGACCAAGAATTTGGCGCCGTTGCCGAGGAAGCAAAGTGCCAATAGTTGTTGGATTGTGTTTTTGTTTGTTAGTTTTGCATCTTTGTTTGTAGTATAGGATTGACTTGTTTATAGCATAGCATTGCATTTTAGGGAACATAAGCATTTTACACTAGTTTTCATCTGCATTCTGCATCATTTCCGTACTTTCACCGCGATCAAAATACACTTTCATCGCGGCCAATTCTGTTTTTCTGTGAGAAATAGCTCTCTATACACTTTCGCCAGGACCAAATTTTATTTTCGCCGTGACGAAATTTAATTTTGGCCACGACTAACTTTTGTTCAGTGAACTATTTCTTTGCATTCCATTTTTTTCTTTTTTCAGTGCATGCATGCATATCATATTTTCATTTTTCATGTCCCAACTTCTTTATTTTGTTTAAATTAAATTCTTTTAATTTATTTTACCCTCAAATTCTCATTCTTTTGTAGAAAATTATGGAAGTCCATTTCACTCAAAGCCTTACATCCATATAGAATCGATTAGAGGATCTCCAAACATGGATGCACAATCAAAAGAGATGTTCACTTGGACATGAAGGTGATAATCCATTTCCCATTTCAACCTATGAACCACACTACCAACTCTCATTCCAAATCTCCCAACCATATTATGAGTCTCCTTCTCCATCATATAATCTATATTTTGAACCCATGCAACCATTACACAAACCACCATATAATCCATTCCCTTCAATAAATGAATCATATCAACAACACCTTTCACCATCATACCTAACTAATCCTAACTCTTCATTCACACCTCATAACTACAATTTCCAACATTCCTTCCACCAACCTCAACCATCATTTGAAACTTATCCTCCTCCTGAACCTATCACCATGCGACCAAATGAACCAGATATTCTTCCTTCTTCCAATGACTTGGATGACCTAACCAATTCCTTAACCAGAAAATATGATATGCTCAAGGAGAAATACCTTGTGTTACTCATGCAAGGGACATCCGAAAGTTTTAAAGAGATGGAAGATATCGACGAATTCTTCACTGCATACTATGATCATACGTTGTGGATGAAGACTGAGGAGAAGAGTGTGATGTACCTTAACTTAACCTTTAGCTTCATTATAACATGATTTAGATTCATAAGGAAGCCTCACTTTGATTAAAAGGTCCAAAAGATTCAATTTGGAAACTTTCAACTTTTTCAAAGTCACTATTCACTGGTTTTAAGACCAACTTTGAAAATTCATAATTAATTCTAAAAAAATTGACATTGAGTGCTTCTAATTTATATTTGAAGCTTGTAAATTCCTTTATAAGGTAAAAATACTCATTGAGTCATTATCTTGGCCAGTTTAGTTCGTGAAAAAACACTGTTCATTTGGTCATTTTTCTATTTTCCCAGGTTTTTCAGTGATTTTCTTCCAAATTTGGAACCTCATAAATTTCTGTACAAAACTCAGAATTCAGTGTTCTTTGGCTTGTTTTAAAGCTTGCAATATGAACTATTTTTCTGTAAAATTTCATCTCATTCCGAGTTCATTTGCTCTGTTTCCCAATAGGCCAAATTTAGGGGTTTGGTTAACTTCATCCTTTAACCAAATTTTCCAATTCCAAACTTTACCATTTGAAACCCTAACTTTTAATCCTCTTTAATCATGCTTAATCATGTAATTAAGGTTCCTTAATTAACACATACCAACCATACATGCATATATTTTCATCACATATTGCATGCCATACATAATTCCCAAAATACTTTTACATTACAACATATTTTCATAAACAAACTTATATCAAATTCCTTTCCTTTAAGCATCAAGAACTTTCTCCTTACCCTTGGATGAACTTGTACTTAGAAATGCTTAGTGGGGGAGGATGAGATTTTTGGAAATCTCAATAGCAAAGCTTACTAACATGAACAAAAATTGCATGACATGCTTTAAGTTCATAATATAATGTGTAACAAAGCAAAATGTGTACCAAGCACCTGTCAATGCATATGGCCATAGCATAATGTAGCTCATAAACATATTTCCACAATGTCATAAAGTCATGCAAATCATTAGAATAATTTCACAACATGTTAGGTAAAGTTAGAAATCTTTCCTACCTTTGATTCTTAACTTTGTTCTTCATTTTGTAATCTCCTTGGATCACTTGAAAATTCACCCTCTTGAACTAAATTCTTGCCTACAAAATGGACAACATAATGGCCATCAAACATAGGACATTATCCATGCAAGAAACAATTTAGAATTCCCTTAACCATTCTCTTGAATTTCCTAAAACCCTAAAACATCAATATGTCCCTAAATTTTTCTAATGCTTCCATAAACTTGGGGACACTTATACCCTACACAAAAACTCATTTTGGATCCATTGGAAGCATCAAAATCATCAAAACAATTCATCTTCCCCATTTTTCCAGATAGGCCGAGACACTTCACACACTTTCACCAACATGGACTTTTCAACTTCTATCATCATTTTGTTGCTTCAAGCCCATATTCATGTATGGTAAAGCTTGTTTTTAACTATCCTACTTCAGGTTGAAAATTGGGCAGCACCTACCCTATATATTCATGATTTCCCAAATCTATAAAATCACCAAAAACAACTCAATCAACAACAACATATATATCAATATGCTCCTTACAACTCAAGGAGACTCTTGCAACAACTTAATGGCTCTAAATCCATCTCTTTCTCACTTTAACTCTCAAGAACCCTAGCTATGGAACTTGAGAAAGAGAGATCAAATAAAAATTTAAAACCACGGAAAGTGAAGAAAAGATCACAAGGAAGAGATTGATATATATATATATATATTAAGGTACCATCTTCCTTACCTTTGATTTTCACTTGAGTTTTCCCTCTCCTTCTTCCTCCAAGTATGGCATCCTTTGCTCTCAATTTTCTGCTTGCTTGGGTTGGTTCAAATGGGCTGAAGATAGAGGAAATTTCTGTGTTTAATAATCCACACTTAAATAAATTAAGGGTTAAGATTGAGTCTTAACGCTTAAGCATAATCTTAGGGATGAGATGAAGCCACCTAGGGGACATTTACTTGCTTCTCATTGGATGGTAAAAAGTTGTAATGATGGCTGTAATTTTCTTGTTAGAATCTGGTTCCATTAGCCAAATTGGATCCCATTCGGTTACTTTTACCGATTGCACTTTTACCAGAAAACTTAACTTTATTCCGTTCAATCTTTTTCAACTTTTTTGGAGATATTTTCTTCCTAATTTAATCTCCATATTTTCATCTTGGATAAAAAAAATTTATTATCCCCAAAATACCCCTTAACTTCCTCAAATTTTACACGATTAATTTATCCTGTCCAAAATCCCTGAAAACGTATAATCGGAGAGCAAAATTCTTTTAGGGCCTTGTAAAATACTACATTTTTCACTGATTCTTTTGCCCTTTTCCTTTTTCCAAAATGCCCTCTATATTGTCCAAAATTAATTTTTGAAATAAATTATATTTTGGGGATTTCGGGTCTTTTTCCGATTTTCGGGGAAATCGCCATAATCGTACACTAGGTAATAATTTTATTAAATACTATAAAATTCACTAGATTTTTCCAAATTTTTGTCTAAATTCTTGGAGGACTTCTGGTACCTTAAATAATTATTTTCCCCTTTTTGCCCTTCAAAATTATATAGACAGAAATCCAGGCTGAATCTGAAAAATCAGGGATTCACGGTTATTCTCTGCAAGTCGAGCTCTGTCTATTGGGCATCTGTAAAATTTTTGGTCAACAGTTGACTTTTGACTTTGTCAAATGACCAAAATGCCCTTTCATTTTCTCATATTTACCATTTTGCCCTTACGTTCTCTATTTTCCAAAATTACCATTTTACCCTTAGTCTTTATACTTAAAGACCTTTATGCACTTGGTCTTTTGTTAAATGACAAATAGGTCCCTTCACAGGGGGTCACCCATCCTGAAATTGCTCTTACCTCCGGCACGCTTAACTTTGGAGTTCCTACGGAATTCCATCCACTAGGCCAGATCTAACTTTACGACTTTCGGCCTATAACCTTTCTTTCTTTCAGTATTATCTATCTCTGGGTTCTAACTCATTTCGAAATTATCGGATTAGCATTAATTTCAACTAGCCTAAAAATTTATGGATATTATACTTTAGCTTCGCACGCTGATCCGTCTTCATTCGTCACCACTGTCGTCTTCGTTCGTTGCTACTCCGTCTTCGTTCTTCACTGCGTCATTCCATCGCTATAAGTATTATTTTACAACATTGTTTGTAGTATTGGCCATTGAGTTTCTGTTTTGTTTGGAAGTTCAATGGCTGTGTGCAAGAAGGAGAGAGATTTGAATAGGTATGTATGCATGCGTATGTTGAACAATTGTTGAAAAATTTAATTTATGCATGCATATGTATGTGTATATAATTAGGCTAGGGTCCAAAGCTTCATTTTAATTTTGATGTGGAAAAAAAGTCAAATCATCCCAGATGAATGGTTTTAAGAAAATTGTGAATGTATTTGGCTTTTGACTTGGCGACTTGGTTGTGTGCGAGGAGAGAGATTTGAATAGGTTTGGCTCATATCTAATACAGTTTTGTGAAATAAATGTTAAATTATATTTAAATTTGTTTACTTTTTAAAATAAAATTTTTTGTTCATATTGGCTGAAACACATATATTGGGATTTGAAAACTAAATATGAAACAAAATCATTTCTTAAAGCAACATTAGCTACATGAATTGTATTGTATAATGTGATTCAACCATTTTTTGGGAGCATTTGTGACTTATTCCCTCTTTTTTTTTTGCGTCAACCATTTCGTGAGCAATTTGGATTTTTCTAAATTTAGTTTTTAAAATTAACATTCCATGTAATTCCAATTATTAATTTTAATTTTAAAAATAATAATCTTTGTTAAAGTGAACTTTAATATTAAAAAAAAGTGAACTTCTAGTATTCAATATTAAAAAAAGTTCTTTTTTTTAAAAAGTGAACTTCTAGTAGTCAATATTAACAAAAAAAAAGAGGATATTCAAATTTAACACATACAAAACATTGTCAAACGCTAACATATTAATTTTAATTTTAAAAATAATAATCTTTATTACAAAATAATTATTTAATATCCAATTATTCATCCATAAACCCACTTTTATGATTTGTCTTTTTAAATTTGAATGTTGTTTACAATGGCTTAGGGTTTGATAAATGGATCGTGCTTGGATGAATGCATTAAGAACTAGTGATGAATATGAGAATGGTGTGGAAGGATTTATTGAATTTGTTAAAAGAAATTCGATTAGCAAAAATGGGATGTATTTTTGTCCATGTGTCAAGTGTATAAATGAAATTAGGTAAAATATTGATGATATAAGGGATCACCTAATTTGTGAGGGAATAAGTCTCTAGTACATAAAGTGGATATGGCATGGGGAAAAACTAAATGCATATGCAGCACAACACGAAAGAGATTATATGGATTAAATAAATGAAGATAGAATGGAAAAAATAATTTACGATGTTGAGGTAGAATCTTTTGCCCAAGCACCTGTATATGAAAGCATGCGGAGTGATGCAGAGAC
The DNA here is from genome assembly GCA_025593235.1 of Vachellia pachyceras. Classification (NCBI taxonomy): domain Eukaryota; kingdom Viridiplantae; phylum Streptophyta; class Magnoliopsida; order Fabales; family Fabaceae; genus Vachellia; species Vachellia pachyceras. Next base: position 21,342 of record JANTPZ010140798.1, on the reverse strand, counting down.
ACCGTTGTACCCCGGGAGTAAGTTTACACGCTTGACGGGTACATTGCATTTGATGAACTTGAAGGCATCTTGTGGTTGGACCGACAGTAGTTTCACATTGTTGCTGCAGTTGTTGGGTGATATGCTTCCAGAGAATAATGTACTTCCAAATCGTATGTATTAAGCTAAGAAAATCTTATCTACGATGGGCATGGAGTACAAGAAGATACATGCTTGTCCTAATGACTGTATACTATACAAAAATGGGTATGAAGATCTTAGTGAGTGTCCAAAATGTAAAACTACACGATATAAAGTGATGAAAGGTGGTGATTGTGGTGATAAACTATCTAAAAAGGTAACCTTTGAAGGTACTATGGTACCTTCCAATAGTTCCACGGTTTAAGCGTTTGTTTGCCAATGCAACAAAAGCACAGAATTTGAGATGGCATTGTGATGAGAGACTATCTGATGGAAGGTATCTTCGACACCCGGCTGATTCTCCACAGTGGAAGAAAATTGATAAAATGTTTCCGCAATTTGGTAGTAACCCAAGAAACCTTTGGCTTGGGCTTTATACAGATGGAATCAATCCGTATGGGACACTCAATAGTACATATAGGGCGTGGCCGGTACTCATGGTGATGTACAACTTGCCTCCCTGGTTGTGCATGAAACGCAATCATATGATGTTTACTATGATGATTTCTGGACCAAAACAGTCGGGGAATGATATTGATATTTACTTGGCACCTTTGATTGAAGACTTAAAGAAGCTATGGGAGGAAGGAGTTGATGTGTTTGATGCATACAGGCAGGAATCATTTAAGCTACATGCAATGATCTTCACAACTATAAATGACTTTCCTGCATACGGTAACTTGTTAGGATACAGTGTTAAGTGGCATAAAGCATGTTCGATATGTGAAGCAGACACACACTTCCATCAACTTAAGCATGGGAGAAAACTGTCTACCTTGGTCATAGGAGGTTTCTTCATCGATTTCACCCCCATCGTAGGTTAAGAAAGAGTTTTAACGGCTTTCCAGAGAATGGAATGGCTCCAAAAGCATGAACCGGAGAGGAAGTGTATAACCTGATAGAGCATGTCAACGTCATCTTGGTAAGAATCAGAGAAGTGCCAGTGAGAAGAGCATATAGAAGAAGCGGTCAATTTTTTATCTTCCATATTGGGATATTCTTGATGTGAGGCACAGTATCGATGTAATGCATGTGGAGAAGAACGTTTGTGATAGCATTGTCAGGACTCTGTTGCACATACCGGGAAAGACTAAGGATGGAATCAGTACGAGACTAGACTTAGTTGAAATGGGAATAAGAGAACGGTTACATCCAAAGCTAAGAGATGATGGTAAAAAGTCGTACATAGAGCCAGCAGCGCATACACTATCAAAAGCTGAGAAAAAAAGCTTTTGTGAATGTTTGCATACCATCAAGGTGCCACAAGGGTATTCTTCGAATGTGAAAAGGCTTGTTTCATTAGACGATTTGAAGCTCGTGGGATTGAAGTCCCATGATTCTCATGTATTGATGCAGCAATTATTACCAGTGGCTATTAGAGACATTATGAAGGATGACATTCGATCCACCATAACTAGGCTTTATGTTTTAATAATTCTATATGTAGTAAAGAGATAGAAGTTGAAAAGTTGGACAAATTGGAAAATGAAGGTTACATTATTCTCTCCCAACTAGAGATGCATTTTCCCCCTGCATTTTTCGATATAATGGTCCATCTGGTTGCTCATTTATTAAGAGAATAAGGTTGTACGGTCCAGTTTACTTGAGATGGATGTACCCTTATTGAGCGTATCATGAAGGTTTTAAAAGGTTATTCAAAAAAATCTTTATCGACCCGAAGCATCCATTGTGGAAAGATATGTAGTGGAAGAGGTTATGGACTTTTGCAATGATTACCTATCTAGGGTGAGTGCACAATCACGTCATGAAGAAGGTGCAAGCAAGGGAACACGAGGTTTAAAAGTAAAGAGTATGCCTCGTGAAGAAGTGTGATAAGCACACCTATATATCTTGAATAATATGGAAGAAATTCAACCTTATTTCGATGAACATAAACATGTGTTAAAGAAGATGCATCCTAGAAAGAATGACAAGCAAATAGCAAATGAATAGAATAAGACTTCCATAGGATGGTTGAAGGAAAGGGTTTCTCGTGACATCGATGCTTCTGAGATGACCAAATGGTTAGCATGGGGCCTTCATTTGAGGTGGTCACTTGGAGCGGTTATGACATAAATGGGTATTCATTCTACATAAAGGTTCAAGACGACAAAAGTACAGTGCAAAATAGTGGGTTGATGGTTGTAGCTGAAGCCACGCCTTTCAAGTTCGAAAGATAAGAACCCTGTATTGGAATCTATGGCTTACTATGGAGTTATTGAAGAAATTTGGTAGATGACCTACAACAAGTTCAAATTTCCTTTATTTAAATGTATGTGGGTTAATAATAATGCTGTTGTAGTCGACTAACAATTTGGATTTACCTTATTTGATCTTGAAAGAGTTAGTTATAGAGATGAACCATTCATTCTAGCAAGTCAGACCAGACAAGAGTTTTATGTCACAGACCTAACAAATAAAAAAATGTTGATTGTACTTCAAAGTAAAAAACAAAAGGATGGTATTCCAACCTTTAACCTGGACGATACACCCCCTTTTACTATAAATCCGCCTTGACCACATAAAGCTGAATTGGTTGATGATTATCACTATGCTATAATACAAGATCACTGTGAAGGAATATGGAAAAATACATAAAGTAAGGAGTTAATTATGATATGAGTTATAGTATTGTGTTATATGTTTTTATGCGTTATAGTATCATGTGTTGTATTTTTTGCCTTAGTTTACTTTATTAATGCTGATTGCAATTTATTTACATCTGATATTGATTTCTTAACCAAAATATGGTGAATTCTGATGAGTCACACAGTGATGGACACGTAGATGAAAACCCAATGTGGTGAAATAGGTTAGGGGATGTACAACTATGGCCTCCATAACTGCACGTCGCCGCTAACGACGGGAGAAGGTGCATGCAGAATTCGATGCTAATATGAATCCTACCGGTGATGAGCAAGATCGATTTATCAGCTATTTAGGATATTTGGCACGGAGCTGAGTTAGCATACTGTACCCTGGATGGCAGTCTGTTCCACAAGAAACATGGGATATGATATGGCAAGAAATTTTGGTATGTAACTTTTAACACCACATCATTTATGTCTTTATTTCAATTTGTTCAAATTTCATTAGACAATGTTGTACTTTGCAGCAAACCTATAATGTTCCAGACACTAAGGAAATGAAGAAGCACTGGATGGGGCTTATTCGCATACGGTGGAAAGATTTCAAGAACAAGCTAACACCGATATTATGTTCGGGGGTCAAAGAAAAATGAAGATTCATGTCAGAAATATCCATTTCTGTTCCCCAAAGACTGGAGGCTATTTGTAGCGTCATGGCAAGACCCACAATTTTAGGTAACATCCTTCAGTTATCTATATTTTGTTGCTATCACTGACTCAGATTTCCCTCTTATACCTTAATAGGAATTAAGTGAAGCCAACAAACAAAAGGGTGCTGCAAATATCTATCCACATTATTTGTCTCGGGGCGGATATAGAAAGCTTCAACAAAAGATAATGGAGGAAGAGCAACAAAGATTACAGAAGGCATCCGCATCAGATCCCGCCATTGTAGTTCAGGCCCATACTCCTCCTCCATGTCACAAAAAATGGAAAGCAGTGAGGATGAAAGGTGGCAAGTATATAAATGAAGCAGTTGCTGAGGTGGCTGGAAGGATTGTAAGTGCTGACATATAATAATTACTTACGATTTTTTATCTTGAATTTATTGGTATCTTACTTATGATGCATTATATGATGCAGGATGACCTTACAAAGCAAAGCAGACAAGGGACTTTTACTCAAAGTGGAAGGATGGACATCTTAGCGATGGCGATTGGAAAGCCTGATAACCCAGGCCAAGTTTGAGTGGAGTCGAGGGGAACAGGTCTAGGAAAATATTTTGGACGACCATCTCAACAGGCTACTGAAGCTCAGATTCAATCTAGAGTAGCTGAGATCACTCTGAGCTGAGTTTGACGCTCAACTTTGCAGCTCAATCCAAAGCCAGATACAAAACTAGATGATGGACAATCTACTTGAGGAGATGAGAGTTGAGATGATAGCTGAGTTGGGAGCTGAGATGAGAGCTCAGATGGGAGCTGAGATGAAAGTGAGTTCGCAACTCTCCTGAAATCGAGGAAGCTGATTGACAAACAGAAGAATATGGATTCCCCTGTATTTCCCAGTAGTAAAGATAGCAATAATCCGCTTGAGACAGTAGCACTGGGTGACCATTCTCCTAGTTCCCCCATAGAAAAAGTTAGAGAGCATTGTACTCTCTACCTGGATGAGCCAATACGCGCTGTTGCCTATGCTTATTTCTACAGGCAAGCTATTACGCACCATTGTATACTAATTCCAGATAGCTTGTCTCACGTATCGATGACAGGTATTGAAGATGGTGAGGAATCCTTCGATGTCCCAATCCCTGATCGGGAGGTGCTCCATTTAGGGCAATCCAAGGGTTGCTTCATTCTTTGGCCGAAAAATCACATTTCTACACTTACAACACCTCATGAGGTAGTAGCCAACTTATGATCTTACTTGATTTTTTTCGGCATTATATTTATAATATGTATTCTCTACTTTACTAGGACCCAAAAGAAACTGCAAAATTTCCATCCTTGTCACGGCTGCGGTAGCTATGGGAAAAATTTACACTCGTGACCTTGCAGATGTTTGATGGGATTGTTGGTCGTGGTGTAACGTATGAGTTCATCATTGATAAGGATGATGTGAAACAATTCCTATCATTAGAGGACCTCGATATAGCTTGGCTTTAGCTTGCAATTTTGTAAGTTTTCTATATTCCTATCTTCATTTGATAATGTCATTTTTAGGTTTTATATAATTCGCTATTTACTTTATTATTTAACACTTTAATAGAACCTTCCATAATCTTTGCGTCGACGTTTCTAGAGATAATTTGTATGGATTTATATGTCCTGCGAATACTACAAGGAGTTTTAATTCTATAGAACACAGAGTGCATTATGTTGGGAATACAATAAGAGCATACGTTAATCCAAAGGCGTGTTACCTAGCGCCAATAATTGAAAGGTATGGTATTATAGTTATCCCTTTAATACATTTAGCTGAATTGGTAATAATTAACTTGTTTTGCTAACTTCATCTTCATTTATATGTGCTGTTGTAGTCATCATTGAAGTCTTTGTGTTGTCTGCCCCCTTGTAAAAATTGTGTATTGGTTTGATCCGTTGGCTGGCAGAAAGGCAAGGAAAGACCAAAAATACGTCTTTGATACGTAAGTTTTTCCATTTGTAAATTATTGCTTTGAAAGATGTTTAAATATGTTGTTTTCATATGTAACAATTATCAATTCAATCGTAGCGCACTCAAGACATACCGAATTATGGGCGGTAATCGTGAAGGTAGAAATGAAACCACACAGTGGTCGTATCCAAAAGTCAGTACTTCGACTTTAAGTTCTTTTATTGAAAGTCGTTTTATCTCCTTATACGTTTTAACAATATGTTTTTTTATTTTTAGTGCCCTTGACAATCAGGCAATACTGAGTGCGGGTATTATGTCATCAGTTACATGTATAGTATCATTCAGAGTGGATTGACTAGTGATTTAGAAGAGGTAATACATAATCTATCAAATATTGATGACTTAATCATTTAGTTTAATGAATTTGAATTGGTCTAATAATTGTTTTTACATTTGTAGATTTTTTATAATGACGATGCTTACATAGCTGATGATATTGATTTGATCAAAGATTTGTTAGCCAAACGTCTTCTTAATTTGTGAATAATGTTTATTTCTTCAAAGTGAATATGTATATAGTTTCTAACTTTTCATGTCGACTTTCATAGGGTTAACTAGATTGATAAATTGTTTGACTCTGGCACAAATGTAGAAATGATATTTACTTAGTAAATGAGACAATGACTTTTGTGTTTTGCTTAGGTAGATCTATACATTTAACTCTTGATGAATTTTGTGTTTCTCCGCCACAACGACTTTTGTTTTTAACTAAGGTGTGTTTAATATGTCTGGACTTAATCTGGTGTACAAAATGGAATTACCACTACAAACTGAATCAGATGTAGTCACTACTAGAAAAAACAGATTTAGCGACGGAATTAGCAACGGAAAAAATGGATTTAGCGACGGAAAAAGAAGATTTAGCGACGGAAAAAGTCCGTCGCTAATAAGAGGGTCGCTAAATTTAGCGACGAAAATAGCGACGGATAATTTAGCGACGGAATATGTTTCCGTCGCTAAATTAGCGAGGGAATTAGCG
>JANTPZ010140798.1:0-14899 GCA_025593235.1 Vachellia pachyceras | reverse complement strand
TTATTTAATATCCAATTATTCATCCATAAACCCACTTTTATGATTTGTCTTTTTAAATTTGAATGTTGTTTACAATGGCTTAGGGTTTGATAAATGGATCGTGCTTGGATGAATGCATTAAGAACTAGTGATGAATATGAGAATGGTGTGGAAGACTTTATTGAATTTGGTCAAAGAAATGCGACTAGAAAAAATGGGATGTATTTTTGTCCATGTATCAAGTGTATAAATGGGATTGGCAAAATATTGATGATATAAGGGATCACCATATTTATGAGGGAATAAGTCTCCAGTACATAAAGTGGATATGACATAGGGAAAAACTAAATGCATATGCATCATAACACGAAAGAGATTATGTGGATGCAATAGATGAAGATAGAATGGAAAGAATGATTCACAATGTTAAGGTAGAATCTTTTGCCCAAGCGCCTGTATATGAAAGCATGCGGAGCAATGCAGAGACACCGTTGTACGCCGGAAGTAAGCATACATGCTTAACGGGTACATTGCATTTGATGAACTTGAAGGCATATTGTGGGTGGACCGATGGTAGTTTCACATTGTTGCTGCAATTCTTGGGTGATATGCTTCCAGAGAACAATGTACTTCCAAATCGTATGTATGAAGCCAAGAAGATACATGCTTGTCCTAATGACTGTATACTATACAGAAATGTGTATGAGGATCTTAGTGAGTGTCCAAAATGTAAAACTGCATAATACAAAGTGATGAAGGGTGGTGATTGTGGTGATAAACTACCTAAAAGGCAACCTTTGAAGGTACTATGGTATCTTCCAATAGTACCACTGTTTAAGCGTTTGTTTGCTAATGCAATAAAAGCACAGAAGTTGAGATGGCATTGTGATGAGAGAATATCTGAGGGAAGGTATCTTTGACACTCGGCTGATTCTCCACAGTGGAAGAAAATTGCTGAAATGTTTCAGTAATTTGGTAATGAGCCAAGAAACCTTTGACTTGGGCTTTATACAGATGGAATCAATCCGTATAGGACACTCAGTAGTACATATAGTGCGTGGCTGGTACTCATGGTGATATACAACTTGCCTCCCTGTTGTGCATGAAACATAATCATATGATGCTTACTATGATGATTTCTAGACCGAAACAGCCGGGGAATGATATCGATGTTTACTTGGCACCTTTGATTGAAGATTTAAAGAAGATGTGGGAGGAAGGAGTTGATGTGTTTGATGCATACAGGCAGGAGTCATTGAAGCTACATGCAATGATCTTCACAACTATAAATGACTTTCCTGCGTACGGTAACATGTCAGGATACAGGTCAAGGGGCATAAAGCATGTCTGATATGTAAAGCAGACACACACTTCTATCAACTTAAGTATGGGAGAAAAACTGTCAACCTTAGTCATATGAGGTTTCTTCATCGATTTCACCCCTATCGTAGGTTAAGAAAGAGTTTTAACAGCTTTCCAGAGAATGGAATATCTCCAAAAGCATTAACCGGAGAGAAAGTGTATAGCCTGATAGAGCATGTCAACGTCATTTTCGGTAAGAATCAGAGAAGTGCCAGCGAGAAGAGCATATGGAAGAAACGGTCAATTTTTTTTATCTTCCATATTGGCGTACTCTTGATGTGAGGCACAGTATCGATGTAATGTATGTGGAGAAGAACGTTTGTGATGGCATTGATTGAGCTTTATTTGTATTAGTTGCCTACTTGAATTTCAAGAGTCTTAGAGTCAATTTTAGCCCATACATGACCCTTTTTGTGCTTAATTTGAGATTAGGAGTTATTGATTTGGATTAGTGTGCTTTTGGGTGCATATGCCACGAATTATTATTTATTGTGCTTAAATTCAATCATGAGCAAATGATACTGTCAATATTTGCTATTTCATTTCAGGGACTCTGTACAAAAGGCAAGAGAAGTAGCTTTGGAGCATTTCGCTGTGGCCAAAGTTCATCAGCAGGCATGAACTCTAGGGAGAGGTTCACTGTGGCGAAACCTCAAGTTAGCCACGTATCGCATAATGCCAGATTTTTACTCCAGATGGAAAATAACCCGACCCAACTTTAGAGATTTGACCTAGAACGATTTATTCATTCCATTTAGGGTAATTTAGTGGGAGGCTGGAAAAGAAGGAGGCTGCAGAAGAGAAAGAGAGAAGAGATTCACCATAATCAATTCTCGTTCATCTCCATACACACACTAAACTCTATCTCCTCTATTTCACCATCATCTATCCATCTATCATGCCTCAATCATCCAGACATAGCTCGATTCCACCATCCATGAGGAGCTGAGCCTCTCCATCCTCTTGAAGATGAAGTGAGCCGGAGTTCGATGTTCCAAAAGGGGAGTATTTGCTTTCAATCTGTATTTACATTATAGATTACTTAGATTCCGAGTTGGACTTTGTAATTTGTGTGTAAATACTTGGTCTCAGTTGAGCCAAACTTAGATTATTGTGTATTGAGTTGTTTTGTGATTAACAAAGTAGAATGGAGTTCATTTTGCTTATTCAATGAAATCTTGTTGTTCTCTTCTATCATCCTAGTTGTGCTTTGTTTTAGAGTCAATAATGTATGGAGTTGATTTTGTCACTATGTGATTTCCATACACACACTAAGTGTTCTTAAAGGATTTCATGAAATGGAGTTCATTTCATGAGATTTCTAACCTGGCTAGTTGTTGGGGTTTTTAATTATGAAACTTAGTATGAAAGTCGATGCTTTTCCCTAATCTTTTATGAACTATGATGGAACATTTCATTTTCAAGAAGAATCCATATCACATACCCTTTCACTTTCAAATCTGGTTTACTCTCTCTTTCACAAAAAAATACGAAAAACAAGTTTTATTTTTGTAATTAGTTTAAGAACATAGCATAGTTTGATTTAAAAACAATTGCATTTGCATCACAAGCATAATCACAAGCTAAGGACTATTGGTATGCAATCAGAGCTTCCAGAGAGAACGACCATGGAGTTGTCACTATATAATCCTTGGAAATCACAATTAATATTCCCAATCCATTTTCAAGGCTAGCCAATAACCTAAGCTTACATTATTGTCGAGACACTATTGCACATACCAGGAAAGACTAAGGTTGGAATCAGTGCGAGACTAGACTTAGTTGAAATAAGAATAAGAGAATGGTTACATCTAGAGCTAAGAGATGATGGTAAAAAGGTGTACATGAAGCCAACAACGCATACACTGTCAAAAGTCGAGAAAAAAAGCTTTTATGAGTGTTTTCATACCATCAAGTTGCCACAAGGGTATTCTTCAAATGTGAAAAGGCTTGTTTCATTAGACGATTTGAAGCTCATGGGATTGAAGTCCCATGATTCTCATGTATTGATGCAGCAATTATTACCAGTGGCTATTAGAGGCATTATGAAGGATAACGTTCGATCCACCATAACTAGGCTTTGTGTTTTTTTAATGCTATATGTAGCAAAGAGATAGAAGTTGAAAAGTTGGACGAATTGGAAAATGAAGGTTACATTATTCTCTCCCAACTAGAGATGCATTTTTCCCCTGCATTTTTCGATATAATTGTTTATCTGGTTGCTCATTTAGTAAGAGAAATAAGGCTGTGTGGTCCAGTTTACCAGAGATATATGTACCCTCGTGAGCATATCATGAAGGTTTTAAAAGGTTATTCAAAAAATCCTTACCGACCCAAAGCATCCATTGTGGAAAGATATGTAGTGGAAGAGGCTATGGACTTTTGCAATGATTATCTATCTGGGGTGAGTGCACAATCATGGCATGAAGAAGGCGCAAGCAAGGGAACACGAGGTTTAAAAGTGAAGAGTATGCCTTGTGAAGAAGTGTTACAAGCACACTTATATATCTAGAATAATATGGAAGAAACTCAACCTTATTTCGATGAACATAAACAGGTGTTAAAGAAGATGCATCCTAGAAAGAATGACGTGAAGATATCAAATGAACAGAATAAGACTTTCATATGATGGTTGAAGGAAAAGGTTTCTTGTGACATCGATGCTTCTGAGATGACCAAATAGTTAGCATGGGGGCCTTCATTTGAGGTGGTCACCTAGAGCGGTTATGACATAAATGGGTATTCATTCTACACAAAGGTTCAAGACGACAAAAGTACAGTGCAAAATAGTGGGGTGATGGTTGTAGCTGAAGGCATACATTTTTCAAGTTCGAAAGACAAGAACCCTGTATTGGCATCTATGGCTTATTATGGAGTTATTGAAGAAATTTGGGAGATGACCTACAACAAGTTCTAATTTTCTTTATTTAAATGTATGTGGATTAACAATAATGCCGTTGTAGTTGACCAACAGTTTGGATTTACCTCAGTTGATCTTGAAAAAGTTGGTTATAGAAATGAGCCATTCATTCTAGCAAGTCAGGCCAAACAGGTGTTTTATGTCATAGACCCAGCAAAAAATGTCGATTGTACTTCAAAGTAAAAAACAAAAGGATGGTGATCCAACATTTAACCTGGATGATACACCCCTTTACTATAAATTCGCCTTGACCACGTGAAGCGGAATTGGTTGATGATGATCATTATGCTGAAGACAAGATCACAGTGAACGAATATGGGAAAATACATAAAGTAAGGAGTTAATTACTATATGAGTTATAGTATTGTGTGCTATATGTTTTTATGCGTTATAGTATTGTGTGTTGTATGTTTTTACCTTAGTTTACTTTATTAATGCTGATTGCAATTTATTTATATATGACATTGATTTCTTAACAGAAATATGGTGAATTTTGATGAGTCACATAGTGATGAACATGTAGATGAAAACCCAATGATGGTGAAAAAGGTTAAGGGATGTACAACTATGGCCTCCTTAACTGCACGTTGTTGCTAATGAAGGGAGAAGGTGCATGTAGAATTCGATGCTGATATGAATCCTATCGGTGATGAGCAAGATCGATTCATTAGCTATTTAGGGTATTTAGCACGGAGCAAAGTTAGCATACTGTACCCTGGATGACGGTCTGTTCCACAAGAAACACAGGATATGATATGGCAAGAAATTTTGGTATGTAACTTTCAACACCACTTCATTTATGTCTTTATTTCAATTTGTTCAAATTTAATTAGACAATGTTGTACTTTGTAGCAAACCTATGATGTTCTAGACACTAAGATAATGAAGAAGCACTAGATGGGGCTTGTTCACATACGATGGAAAGACTTCAAGAACAAGCTGACACGATATTATGTTCGAGGGTCAAAGAAAAATGAAGATCCATGTCAAAAATATCCGTTTCTGTTGTAATACCTTTAATTCATAGCATTTAACATGTACAACGGAAGCGTTTGGAATCACTTTAGTTAGCTAAAACTTGTGAAAAATGATATTTGAAAAATGTTGATTTGGCAATACTATTCATAACTTTCTAAAAATAGCATTAAAAATGTTGATTTCCCAATACTATTCATAACTTTCTAAAAATAGCATTAACTTTGAAAAATCATAATTAATTGTAGAAAAATCAGAATTAAGTGATTCCAAGTTCTATAGAAATATATTTGAATCAACTTTGGAGGAAAAATAAATTCTGGACAGTTTATTGTGAAAATTGTGCCCATTTTTTATTTCAAAAACTACTGTTCATTTGGTCATGTTCTATTTTTCCAGTATTTTAGCCCAACTTTGGAAGGGCATATCTCTTAGCAAGGTTATCGGATTTGGACCAATTACCACTAATTTTAAACGGAAAAATCAGATCTATTTAATGGTAAAATCTCACATCTTATCTCCCTCAAATTCTCCGTACGGAGTTGGTCAACTTTGAGTTCGATTTTTGTTGACTTTTACCCCATTTGTTTATACTTAATCCAATTTGAGGTATGGTTGCTTTATCTGGCCATATTAATGCCTTTGGAGCATTTTAAACTATCCTAGCATGCTTGGAATTAAAATCTCCTACCACATATGCTATCAACTACAATAAACCATAACACCATTGTGGGTATTTACAACTTTTCATAAATGTTTATTAACTACTAGCCAAATCTCCAAGCCTTCTCCTTCTTCTTCTTCTCTTCTTGAATATGCTAGCCCTAGGATTTGGGTTTCATTGGGAGGGTAAGATTCTTGGGAATCTTAGTAGCATAAGCAACTATTACATAATCACATTCATGCATTTAAAAACATGATACATACTTAACTTAACCTTGAAGTTAATTTGATATGCATACCTCACATGTCACATAACTTAGCAAAGAGGCAAATCTTCATCATATCCTAACTTTAACATCCACACCATAGCATATTAACTAAACCATAACAAAGCAAGTAATCATGTAATAAACACAATGAAATGTAATTAAAATAATAATGGCTAAGCTAACTCTTCTCCTTGGCTATCCTTATGGTTTAAAGCTTTCTTGATGAACTTTTCCAACAAGCTCTTTGGGTTCTCAACTTCCTAAACATTAATCAAGAGCATAACCATCATTTTTGAGTCATCAACAATGCAAAAGAACTTCAAAACGCACTATAATCTCTCTTGCCCATTTCAAGACCCTTACAACTTCAAAACTTGTGCTTATGATTCAAAATGCTTCCCAAATCCTTTTCTCACTTTTACCCTACACAAATTTTCCTTCTAAAGCCATTTGAGGCATCAAAATTATCAAAATCCAACTCTTTCCCCACTGTTACTGATCTGACCGAAAATCTGGAAAATTTCAAAAAATTGGATTTTTCAACTTTGCTTTATATACACTTGCATAATCTTGTTTCTAATCCATTTTATAATAATTATTTAACACAAAATCATTCATTCAAGATCAGTCCCAATTCATGCAGCACCTCCCCTTATAGGTTTCCATGTCAAAAATTGCAAACAAGCTCAAAGCAACTCAAACCAAACATCAACATGTAGTAAATCAAGCATAGAGTTGATTTGAATAACTTACCACTTCCAATTTTTGCTTCTCTTGATTTTCTCACTCTAGCCCCTTTCAAAACCCTCTCTTTAACTCTTTAATCTCATTACCATAGAGGAAAATAAACCGATCAAATTGAAAAGGAGTGGTAGAAACTCAAGAATATAGAATATTACAAGTGAAAATCATTTCCTACCTTAAGTTCTTGCTTGATTTTGCTCTCTTTCTTTTCCTTCGTGCCTTGAGTCTTCTTCATCTTCTTTCCTCTTGATGAGCAAGAAAATGTTCTCTTGAAATGGTTAGATGAATCTAAAAAAAAATCTTCCCTCTTTACTTTGCTAAATGCTCCCTCAACTTAGGTATATTTGCAAAGTGTTAGCTTAAATCTCAAACCTTGATTCTAACCAACTTTACAAATGGACAAATCTTATTCATGAGAAAAAAGATCTTGCCATGTGTCCATGTGACTCATACTTGTGATGTCATGGCTTATGTCACCCATGTGCCAAATTAGAATAGTTTAATAAAGTGATAAGATTAATCCAAGGGCTTATAATGCATCTTGAAAATATCTTGATCCAATGGTTGTAATGTTTCCAACACCCCTAACACTTGATGGCTTCTTAATGGCTCTCATAAAGTGGTCATTAATGAGTGTACTAATGGATAAAAATCTGGTTGAGACCTTGGTTACACTAACCAAACAGGTTACCATTCGGTTACTTGTTCCGGTTACAACTTTTACTAACAAAAAATGCCCTTACCTTTTTCTTAATTACCAAAATGCCCTTATTTTGTCTATTCTTTCATAATTCCCATTTTGCCATTGACTTTTTCGCCCTTGTCTTTTGTTTATTGACATTTGGGTCCTTCCCAGGAGGTCACCCATCTTTACATTATTCCAGGGTGAGCACACTTAACTGCGTAGTTCTCATAAAATTTGTCCCGCTGAGCCAAGTCTGACTTTGGGTTATCCAGCCCATCAGCATAAACTTTTTCTGTGCTTTCATCTGTAGGCTCTAACTTGACTTTCGACTATTGGTTTGGCCCTTTTTATCCAATGACCATATTTCCCTTGGTCTTTATACTTAATGACATTTATATCCCTAGCTTACATTCTTAGCAATTTCAAAGCCTTAGGACTAAATTGACTAGGGTCCTTTTGATCCATTGACATCTTCTATTTCTGTTCTTTTATTTCTGGGCCTTATCTTATCTCATACTATCAGTTTGGCCTCTATTTCAGTTTACAGTAAAGGGTGGATATTAATCTGTCCCCTGAAGACTGGAGGCTATTTGTAGCGTCACGGCAAGACCCACAATTTCAGGTAATATCCTTCAGTTATCTATGTAACACTCCTTATTTTCCCCTAGAAGCTTCATATTAGATCACTATTGAACCACTTTAGGGCCTTGGATAACTCAAATTGACCAAAGAAGTGAAAATAAAATTTTCAAAATGGAGTTACTATTCATTTGGTCCATTTTCAGATTTTTGGCCCAACTTTGAAAATTCATAACCAATTCTAGAAAAAATCGAAATTGAGTGGTTCAAATTTCTATTTGAAGATTATTAAGTGATCTATAAGGGAAAAATACTTACTGGTTTCAAAAATTTCCCAATGATACAGTTAATTCCGTGAATATCAATGTTCATTTGGTAACTTTCCAGTTTTCCAGATTTTTCTCTTAACTTTGAAAAATCATAACTCTTTATCTACACATCCAAATTTAGCTTAAATCTTAGGATTTGCAGTATTTAACTAGAAAGTTTCAGGTTATTTGGACCTCATTTTCTATTTTTCATCGTTATTCCAAAAACAGGGCAGATTTAATGGT
The DNA here is from genome assembly GCA_025593235.1 of Vachellia pachyceras. Lineage (NCBI taxonomy): Eukaryota > Viridiplantae > Streptophyta > Magnoliopsida > Fabales > Fabaceae > Vachellia > Vachellia pachyceras. The sequence goes on along the minus strand of JANTPZ010140798.1, from coordinate 6,169 downwards.
TTTGAAACCTCCTACTTGAGAACTTGCCACTTCTAAAATTTATTAAAACCTCTTTTGACTATTTTCAAACTTCTCTTAATGCATGCCTACCTTGTCTACTTCTTTTGAATATATTCATGCATGCATTCACATACGTTCACTATTTATCATGTAGAGTTTAATTTACATAACTACATCAATCCTCAATATAAACTTCAATTTCCCACAGGCAAGATCATCATATATGCCATCTTCAATCACCATAAACCTTGCTCTTATCCTTGCTTGTTACCTAGAATGGTTAGTGGGGGAGGGTGAGATTTTTGGAAATCCCAGTAGCAAAACTTTCTAACACACATTATAAAATTGCATGACAACTTTCAATATAATTCATAAAAGTGCAACATGTAACAATGAAATGCATATGGCCATAGCAAACAAAAGCACATATTCACACTTTCAATCATCACAAATTTTCAACACAAGTCATGCATAATTCATACACATTTTCAAAGCAATTAAGCTTAGGGTTAGAAGGTCTTGCTACCTTTAGCTATTAATTTCTCCTTAACTTGGATGCTTTCTTGATCAATTGAGAAACCAATTCCTTTCACCAAACTCTTGCCTACATAATTCACAATATTATGGTCACTAAGCACAAGCCATTTCAAGGCAAGAATCAATGTAAAACTTCATTAAACTTTCTCTTGAACTCTCTTGCTTCCTAGTGAGTTTTAACTTGTCATATTGATTTTTAACTCTTCCTAATTCCTTGGCTCACTTTACCCCTACACAATTTCTCATTTTAAAGCCAATGGAAGCATTAAAATCATCAAAAACTCAATCCTTCCTGCACTTTCCAGATTTGCACGAAAATTGCCAAAGATTGGAAAAATGGTTCTTTTTAACTTTTCTTGATATGTAACTCATTTTCTTGTTTCCAACCTTATTTCCATGGATTATATAGCCTAAATTCAACTCTCCTTCATTCAATAGAAATTTTGGCAGCATAACCCCTTAGGGTTTGACATCCCAAAATTTACAAAACATCAAGCAACAACCAAACAACCACAAACTATACACCAACATACTCCTTACAACACAAGGAGTCTTTTGCACATATGTATTGGCTTTAAATCCCTCTCTTTCTCACTTTAGCTCTCAAGAACCCTAACTTTCCAGCCACTAAAAGAGAGCCAAAACCAAAATTCTAAACCGATAGAAAGGTAAAGGAAGCTCCAAGGATTAAGAATATGTGTAAGATTGCATGAGAGAAACATTTACCTTGAGTTTTCTTGAAACTTTCCTTCCTTCTTGTGCTCTTTCATGGTGTGAACTTGAGACCCTTGGAGGAGGATGAAGATGACGAAATTATGGAGAGGAATGGGTAGAAAATTTTGTTTTTATTATCCTCTCACATATAAATCAAGGGCTAAAATTAAAGCTTACTTGTTAAGCTTTAATCTAAGGGCTCAAGATGAAGCCACACATGCAACACATGCTTGTCTCTCATTGGCTAACCAAAAGTGATCATAATGGGCTGCACATGGATGGAAAAATCTGGTTATGGTTTGGTTACATTAACCAAACCGAATTCCATTCGGTTACTTCTACCGATTACACCTTTTACCAGTAAACATAGCTCTATTTCTGTAAATCTTTTTCTACTTTTATGGAGATGTTTTCTTCCTCATTTAATCTCCATAATTCCTTCTTGAATATATTAAAATCATCATCCTCAAATTATCCCTTAATCCGATCAAATTTAACAGGATCGCTTTATCCTGTCTAAAACTCCTAAAAACGAGCAATTTTAGAATAAATCATTTTTAGGGCCTTATGATTTTCTTCATTTTTCATTGATATTTTAGCTCTTCTCCTTTTTCCCAAAATACCTTCTAAATGTCCCAAATTAATTTTTGGAATGAATTATATTTTTGGGGATTTTTTAGGCCTTTTCCTCATTTTCGGGAAAATCGTCTTAATCGTACTTTGGGCAATAATTTTGTAAAATACTATAAAATTCACTGAATTTTTCTAGACTTTGGTTTTTGGTCTTAGAGAACTCCTGATACCTTAAATAAATATCTTCAATCATCAAATCTTTAAAATTCCATAATTCATCATGCATACTGAATTTCAACAATCGGTTGAATCTCTGGTAATCAGCGAGTTCTGCTCTATCTTTTGGTCATCTGTTAATTTTTCTGATTTTTGGTCAACTGTTTGACTTTTGACTTTGACTTTGTCAAATGACCAAAATGCCCTTACACTTTCTCTTAATGACCAAAATACCTTTCACAGTCTAACTTTTTCATAATTTTCCATTTTGCCCTCAACTTTGTCACCCTTGATCTTTTGGTTTTTGATTCCTGGAGCAACTTCCCAGGAGGACACCCATCCAAAAATTTCTCCAGGGCGAGCACGCTTAACTTTACTATTCCTACCAGCTTTCATCCACCGGGCCAAATCTGATTCTGCGACTTACGGCCCAACAGCATCAACTTTTTCCGTACTTTCTATCTGTGGCCTCTAACTTGACTTTTGATTATTGGTTCAGCCCTTTTTATCCAATGACCATATTGCCCTTGGATTTATACTTAATAACATTTATGTCCATGGCTTACATTCTTAGAAATCTCAAAGCCTTAGAACTAGTTTGACCAGGGTCTTTTAGTCCACCGACATCTCTTCTTTTTGTACTTTTATTTCTGGGCCTTGTCTTATCTTATAACTATCGATTTGGCCTCTATGTCAGCTTACAGAAAAGGTGGATATTACAATCTACATTTTGTTGCTATCACTGACTCAGATTTCCCTCTTATGCCGTAATAGGAATTAAGTGAAGCTAATAAACAAAAGGGTGCTGCAAATATCTATTCGCATTATTTGTCTCGGGGCGGATACAGAAAGCTTCAATAAAAGATGATGGAGGAGGAGCAACAAAGATTACAGGAGGCATCTGTCTCATATCCCGCCATTGTAGTTCAGGCCACTGCTCCTCCTCCATGTCACAAAAATGGAAAGCAGCAAGGATGAAAGGTGGCAAGCATATAAATGAAGCAGTTACTAAGGTGACTGTAAGGATTGTAAGTGCTGACATATAATAATTACATGCGATTGTTTGTCTTGAATTTATTGGTACCTCAATTATGACGTATTATATGATGCAGGAGACCTTACACAGCAGAGCAGCCAAGGGACTTTAACTCAAAGTGGGAGGATGGACATCTTGTTAGTGCATGATTTGACCAAGAGGGGGTGAATTGGTCAATTTAAAAAATTAAATTGAAAATCACAATATTAAAACAATTTCACTGAGCTGAGGGATGACCAGATGAACACGAGAAATTTATACTTGTTCAATCCTTCTGACCTACGTTAAGTCCTCAGAGCACCTCTGAGAATTCTAAATCCACTATTAACAACAAACAAGGCCAGTAATGCTTTTACAACAAAGATTTACACTCCCCCTCTCTATATGTAATAAAACAGAGTCTCACACTCTCTGTTTTCTAACAAATTCACAGCCCATTGGATTAAAGTTCCCAACCTTGAATTTCTCTCAGATTCACAGAAGGTAATGCTCAAAGAAACTCTCTCAAAGAGTAAATAGCAACTGCTAAGGATTGGAAAGATATCAATGATTTACAGAGAATGAAGATGAAAGCTTTGAATGCATGTAAATATTGTTCTTCTTTTCTCCGTAATGAATGCTTGGTCTTTTATAGATGAGAAGTAATAAATTTGTCGTTAGAGACATTTAAGTCTATGTTACTCCCATCAACCAACTCTTTGTCTTTGCCATTAATGCTGTAATAAATGCTTCTGAATAACGTGGGCGATGAAGGCTTGAATTATGCAATCTGTCTAGGAGGACATCTTTTTCTCTTTCATGATCCTGGGCTTCTGCATTTATGAAGGCAGGTGAAGTTTAAATGTTGTTAGTCACGAATAAGGAAAGATGCAGAGCAGGTGAAGAGCTGTCAGAGAGAGAGAAAATAGCCGTTAAAAAACAATACTCGAGTGTTGATTCATAGTACTTGAGTGTTAATCAAGCATTTTGAATTTATAAAACGATACTCTAGTGTTTTATGTTAATGCTCGAGTTTTACAAACACTTTTGAAATTGCTCGAGTGTTATCTAAGAGTATTGCAGAAGATTTTGAAATTTAGTGCAAATACCCAAGTGTTGAAATTCTTGTGCTCGAGTGTTAGGAATACTTTCAGCTGATACTCCAGTGTTCAGAAGGAAACTTGAAGTGAAATTATTTGAAATGTCACAATACTCAAGTGTTGAAACCATAATACTCGAGTGTTGTTACTTTTCTGCCATCACTCGAGTGTTTAGATGGAAGTATTGTGTCTTTGAAGAAATGGTGCTCGATACTCAAGTATTCAAAATTTAATACTCGAGTGTTGTCAACACTTTCACCTAATACTTGAGTGTTGTGCTTGAAGTGTTGTCTTTTATTTGAAAACTTTGCCCAATACTCGAGTGTTGAGAACAAGCACTCGAGTGTTGTTAACACTTCCTCCACAACACAAGTGTTATGCTTCAAGTTCAAGTATTTTGACTCAATATTCGAGTATTCAGAACTTAATACTCGAGTGTTGCCAACATTTTCATTTGTAACTCAAGTATTCTGCCTCAACTGTTGGGTACCTTTTTGAAAACACGATACTCGAGTATTACAACACAATATTCGAGAGTTGTCAATACCTCGACACAATACTTGAGTTTCATACGAAGGTATTCTGATTTTAACACCATTACTTGAGTGTTTCAAAACATCACTCGAGTGTTTGTAACACTTCATCTTAATACTTGTGTTTTCACTCAAAGTGTTGATTCACAAAAGCATTTTAACTTACAATACTCGAGTATTAGAGTTCAGAACTCGAGTATTATCAACACTTTCAACAAGAACTCAATTGTTGTCTGAAAGTATTGATTTTTAACTTATGAAAAACCTTGATACTTGAGTATTAAAGCACATTGCTCGTATTCTCAATACTTTCACACAAACTTGATGACTTGATCACAAAACTTGAGTGTTTCACTAAGAACACTTAATCATGAACAATTTAAGCTTTATAATTTCTGAAATCATTATGTTATCATCAAAATAAAGCATCAACATTCTCCCCCTTTTTGATGATGACAAAAACTTTTTTAAAATAAGAGATTATGAATTATGAGCTTAAATTTAAAATAATTCATAAGCCATGAAATCAAATGATTCATAAACATAACTCATAAGTCATAAAATTATTTATAAAGCATAGTATCAAAGATTTATAATCAAAACATGAATCATAAAAGCAACAAAAGATACATCTGATTTTCTTTCTCCCCCTTTTTGTCATTAATCAAACAAGGGGTAAAGAAGGAAAGGAGGGAGTAGGATCAGATGAAGGCTCTAGAACAGGAGTGGGCTGAGGATCAATAATAAGATCAAATGGAGCCACTGAAGTTAGAGGTGGTGCAGGTATAGGCTGAGGCTCTAGGTTCAGGATGGAGGATAAAAAGTCAATCATGGCTAATACAGCATCCGTAGGTGGATTCTCAGGTGACTGAGATGGAGGTGGAGTAGGAGTAGAGGTAGAAGCCTGAGAATCTCTGATAAACTGCTCAATAGATGATACCCTACTGTCCAACCCAGAGACTCTACCATCCAAGTCAGCCACAGACCCCTGTAAAGCATTAAACTTCTCCAAGAGAAAATTCTTAAACTTGATAAGATCCAGAGACAAAGATGTAACTACTGTATCCAAGGTGTTCCCTGTGAAGTGATCATTTGTAGCTCTAAGTAATGAGTCCATATACTGATGATTCTGACCCTGAAAATGAGATATGAACTCCTCATTCATTCTTCTTAACTCAGTTTCCATGTAGTTTTGTAAGGCTGCCTAGGCAAATGATGGAGCAGGAGATGGCTAAGGTGGAGCAGATGTGTAATATCCATAATTTCATACTAAATGAAATAAAGGCTAATCTGACGATTAAGATGATGAATTAGAAACGAGAAGTAGATAGCTCAAAAAGAAAGAAAGATTAAGGGCCGAAAGTTCAGGCACGGAGTTCCGTGTGAATTCCAAAATTAAGTATATTTGCCCTAGAAGTAATATGAGGATGGGAAACCTTATAGGAAGGGACCCATATGTCATTTAATAAAAGACCAAGGGC
>JANTPZ010140797.1:8027-32941 GCA_025593235.1 Vachellia pachyceras | reverse complement strand
TTAATCGTTATCGTGGCTCCCATTGATGGTGACGAAGCTCACTGGCTGTGTCGTTTAATCTTTGTCTTCAATTAAGTGGCATTGTTCAAAAAATCAAGATACCCAGTTGTCAATATTAATTTATTAACTACTAACGTCTCCGATTTGTTAGTTTTAGATGAGATCGCTCTACTTTAAAAAAATTGAAGAGAAAAATTTCACCACAGATAAATTTTTTTTTTGCCTCCTCACCACAAATAATTTAGAACATTTGCTGCTCGTGAAAAGTAAAAATGTTTAATTAAGGTGCTGAATTCACACCTTAATCATATTTTTTCCTTGCAAGCTGATTAGATCATTAATGAAGCAGCAAGTGCTTCTTTCTTTCTCTTTTTCTTTTTAATTTCCTAGTCCACCTTTTCTTAATATTTGACGTTTTTAAACTCAATATGTTGAGTGGTGGGCAATTAATTCGCCTCACTTTTCTTTGGCACTCTTCTGTCTTTCAATTTCACTTCTTTTTCTTTCTTTGATTTTTCAATGATGCGATGAATATGTTTTAGGATTATTATAATATTCTTGATTGAAAGAAAAATTATCCACGGATCAGGAAGATTTAATTATGAAATGGTCATACAAAATTTTCCAATTTATCATTTTCAGTCATTGTCTCGGACGAGTGGAGCATTAATGGTGTGAATTTTTATTTAATCAAGGGAAAATAACTTATCCAAGTCCAAATCAAGTAGTTAATGTCGTAGTGTTGATAGATATATCTCATACAACGACCCCTACGGGAAAATAGGACTTCATATGATAGAAAAATTGTGAGTGATGCAAATAATAAAATGTTACTTCTAAAATAACTGGTGATTCATAATAACAGACAAAATGACAGAAAAGATTAGTGGCTTTTGATTAATTCTTCGTTATCACTTTGAAAACCACATTATCACTACTCCATTATCAAATTAATTTCTTCATGTGTATATGGAGATATCCAAAGTCTTTATTGTCGAGGGAGCATCAATATGTGTAAATTAAAAAAATTGATAAAAATAGAAAGAGACCATATATTTAGAATCAAGATAAACTCTAATTATAAATATAACCACATATTTTATAGGTAGAATAAATAAAGTCACATATTTATTTCAAGCTTCACAAGAATATAGGTAAAATAAACACTGGTTTATCGATTCACAGCAAATGACTACTTTACGGGAAGAGCAAGACATAGAAAAGAGAAAATAAAACGGTAAAACAAAATGGCTATTTTATATATATGATGTGACTTGGAGTTTATGAACCATGTAAGCATCAAGCAATGTATTCGAATAATGGGTGCTCCTGATGTAATCTCATTTGTTTGATTTGGCTGATCTTGTCCAAGCCATTTTCTGTTAGTGACCAATCAAATATTTCTAAATTCTCTTTCATTCTCTCTTTGTTGAAACTCTTTACAATAATACCCACCCCTTGCTCATACAGCCATCTCAAAGAAACCTATACACATTACACCAAAAAAAAAATTGCATTAAGTTATGCTAATTAATTGAGAGGAATAGGAAGGATGAAAGAATGAATAAATAAATCATCATATTCATTGATTTATTAGAAGAGCAATTAGCTCCTAGAACATTTCACAATTGAACATCCCTTACTTAAGGGAGATTTACTTAACCCTAGTCAGACCCTAAAGACTTTTGAGGTGGTATATATGCTCAAGCTATCATCCTCCTGTATGGTAAGGATTACGCAATCTTACATTACACAAGTACCTTTTATATAGCCTTTGGATCATCAACTAACCAAATGATTAACACTAATCACCTTAATTAACCCATGTTTCTAACAAATTGAAATATATTATCAATCAGTTCATTACTAATTAAGAACTAAGAGATTATGATTAAATTAAGCGCGCGGTAGTAGCATCATGGACAAAGTAAACATTTGGAAAATCTAAAAGGGACTTGGAATTAAAATTAAAACCTGAGCAACTGTTTTGCTATGAGATTTAGCAATGTCAATGAGTATTTCATTGTCCAGGATCCGATTGTCGCCCCGTCTAGTACCTGGAGCCCCGAGAGGAGAAAACGCTGTCACAAGTATACCCTTTTCTTTGCAGTATCCTCTTAGCTCCTTTTGTTGCCATGTAGGGTTCACTTCTACCTGCAATATAAGAAAAACAAGATCAGAAGAAGAAGATAAAAATATTTCTACTTCTCTCCACAAAAAAATTGTGATTCAGGAGATCATCAAAGATTGATGGCCTTATTACTTGATTCAGACAAGGTGGGATCGTAGCGACTGACAATAAACTTTCAAGAGTCCTCGCAGGGAAGTTACTGACTCCAATTGATTTTGCGAGACCAAGTCTTTTGCACTCTTCCATGGCGGCCCACACGCCCTTCAAATCTAATGGTGCTATGTTCTCTTTAGTTGGGTATAAACTGTTGCTTTCTGGCTTTAAAGTGACGGGCATGTGGATCAAGTACAGGTCCAAATATTCCAGTTTTAGTAACCTGCATGTACACACAGCCCCCCCCCCCCAAACAAGGTATGGATTTTTGTAAGTGCGATGCTTTTGAAAACCTAAGAAACTAACGAGTTTGAACTGACCCAAGAGATTTTTGAAGAGCAGGAAGAACACGATCAGGATGTGCATCGGTCATCCACAGCTTGGAAGTGATGAAGAGTTCGTCTCTTGAGCCAACAAGGCCAAGCTTGAGAGCTTCTTCTATGGCTTCCCCTAGGGGCTGTTCTGTCCCATAAAGTGAAGCAGTATCAAAGTGTCTGTAACCTACTTCGATTGCCTCTAGGACCGCCCTCTTGGAGACCTCGCCGGAACTCTGAAACTCGAAGGTGCCTAGGCCGATCACCGGCATACTATGGTTGCCGGAGATAACCATACTTGGGATGTTGTTGTTGTTGGACATGTTGATGCAGTGTGACTTCTCTCAAGGTAATTAATCAAGGCTAGGGTATTTACTACTTGTATTGATGTTTGGATTTACTACTTGTATTGATGTTTGGACTTGAGAAATTATGTTACTATTTATTGATAATACAGGATGGCTGTTGAGTAGCTGATTTGACCAGTGATAGCTTGAGGAGGGTTGAGTAAGACAATCTAGCCGCCTTATTCGACTGGTCTATTGATTAAAAGAATCAACAAAATAGACAGCAGCCACGTACGAGCACGATCGACGAATCATATTCCTGTGTTTGATTAAACTTACTATGATTGACCCAACTTGTAAGAAAAACTCCAAGTGGCTATGGTAAGAAAACCTTCAAGTTACCAAAAATTCTATATTAAAAATTAGGCATTATCCGCTTGATAATACAATACTAATTATTGTAATTATTATTAGTACAACTACTCCTATTATTAGTGGCGGACCCGGGACCTTGACTCGGGGGTGTAAACTATTTTTTGAGAAGATAAGTGGGGCTTATTCTTAATATTTTTTTAGAAGAATTTGAACAAAAATTTAGTGGGTTCAAAATTAGCAAATGAGTGAGTGCAAAATAAATTACATGATACTAATATATACCTAATTTTTTGGAAGTTAAAGGTGCGGCTGAACCCACTCAAATACACATAGGTCTACCCCTGCCTATTATGTAAACTTAGTCTCATAAATAATGTGTTGGAAAACTACTTTAATATATACAATTATTAGCAAGGAGTAGACTTAATTGCTAAAAAGTTTTAATGACAATTTATTATTTCTTGTATTAGAATTTATCATTACATACTCCTAAGTTTGTTATTGGAATTTTATATAATTAAATCTCTTGCTTGAAATCTTGCAGTAATTCCCCCTAATAATAATTGCATAATAAGAGAGAAAATATGTTTGGATACTTGGTAATATATATAATAAAAAAAGAGTCGGATTTTGGATGAAAAAAGTAAGCAGAAAGACAAATGTAATTATTTATGAGGTATTTTGTAGCTTACGGACCCATATAACTAGTCCATATCTATAATTCTATAATTAACATAAATATATGTAATAATCAATTATCATGAATTAATTAATAATATTTTTTTCTCGGATCATGTGGTACAATGGATATTGTTGGATAAAGTCGTCTACAATGATGACAGATTAAGAAACTTGACATTCGGCTTGTGGACAAAAATTTTAGTTAAGGACCACTATAGACATAATTAATATCAAATGGCCTCCGTAACATTTTGAAACTTCACCAAATGATACCAAATGAAATTAAATTATGTGGGTAAAAAACATTGGTGTCCTAATTTTTTTTGGAAAAAAACAAGATCAACATTGTGCATATTTGGGAATCCTGTTTTCCCAACGGGACACAAATCAAAACAAAAAGCCTCTCGAAATATGTAAAAAATATCTTGAATTCCGTAAAATCATTTCGAAATTCGTAATTTCTTTCTTCCAACGGAATTCCCAAACACACACATTGCCTCCACCCGAGCTGTCTAGTTGATACTTCACATTTTTAAAAAGAGTGATGATGAATTAGGATTTAGATATTTTGTGATCAAGTCTCTTATGTGTTACAGTTTTTGGAATTATCATTTAACCAACTAGCTAATTGCACTCACGTTATATGGAATCTACTATTTGAAGCTTCACATTCATATACATACGAATACTATTTATAGGCAACGAACGTACAACAACTGATTCAGCATTAATGGACACTGGAAATGACCACGTTATTGGAAGATTAAGACATAATTAGGTAAAAAAACCATAAAACCGAATGGCTATTAATTGTGACTTGTAGTTTATGACTGATATAATTAAGCATCACGCAGTGTTTTCGGATATATGGCTCTCCTGATTCATCATTCTTATTTGTTGGATTTGAGTCATCTTCTGCAAGTGATCGATCAAATATCTCCAAGTTCTCTTTCATTCTATCTTTGTTGAAACTCTTCGCAATAAAACTTGCTCCTTGCTCATTCAGCTATCTCAGAGCAACCTATATATACATGTATGTATGTATGTATGTATGTATGTATGTATGTATGTATATTACACCAAATTAAAAGAATTGAAATGAAATATATTATCAGTTCTTGAACAAAGCAAGCGATGGAAAGATCCAAAAGGGACTTGGAATTAAAATTAAAACCTGGGCAACTGATTTGCCGTGAGATTTAGCAATGTCAATGAGAATTTCATTGTCCAGGGTCCGATTGTTTTCCCATGTCGTACGCCTGGAGTCCCGAGAGGTGAGAACGCTGTGATAACTATACCTTTTGCATTGCAGTATTCTCTTGTCTCCTTTTGTTGCCATGTAGGGTTCATTTCTACCTGTAACATAAAAATACAGAAAAATCTTCTAGCTTCTCCTAAATATTTCCTTGTGGGAAAAAAAATTGGGATCAAGGATCCATTAACAAACACATTTGGGGGAAGGATTTAATTTTCATCTCTTAATTTTGCAAAGTGTTTCTTCAATCCTATAACCTTAATATTTTTAATATGAATTTTTGTAACAATTTATTTTATTTTGAAAATAGGTTAAACTCACTTCACATCTCTATGCTTTTAATGAGGTGTATTTTTTTGTCCATCTATTTCCTTTCAGTTATTTTTTGTTCCAGTATTTATTTGTCCCTATAATTTCATAAGAATTTGGATTTGAATTTAACAACATTAGTTTTCACTAATATGGAGTTAATACCGTTAAGTGGACTGACATGGACTGCTAACTAGGATTAATATAAATAACATGTAGCAGGACGACCAAAATCAAAACTCATTAAAAGTATTAGATGAAATGTGAAACACTGTCTCTTTTGCAAAAAGGTGTTACTGGGATAAGTGGCATTGTTTTTAGCTGTAGATGAAATGAATTTGATGAGCAAGGAAGAGGGTGAAAAGGAATATTATAAGAGCATCTGCACAAAAAAAAAAACAGTAGGTGGCAACCACAACGAATCATATTCGTGTGTGTGTGTGTGTTTTTATCCAGCGATATAAACAAATGCACAAATACACACACACACACACACACACAAACAACCAATTGACTTTCGTAGAAAGCTACAGAAATGTTAGTTTTGTTGAAAGAAATATTTATATTCTTAGTGGATTCCATCATTAGTTGCTCGCATGCTCTACATCCACTAAAATAATTGGCCTTTCCGATTTCAATTATGGTTTTAAATTTATAGTTTGACTGAGCAACAAAAACCCTTCAAGTTATTTTTCAGAATCTACATTACTAACATAATTATTGCGTAATTTCCTCCGTTAAATATCTTCTTATGCTATTTTTCTATAGTATTGCTTTTTCTTTTTTGGATGATAATATTTTTCCGTTCTTGAATCTGGTGGTGTCGTTTAATCGTTATCGTGAGCTGCTATTGATGGTGACGAAGCTCCCTGGGCTGTGTCGTTTAATCTTTGTCTTTAATTATGTGGCATTGTTCAAAAAATCAAGCTACCCAGTTGTCAATATTTATTAACTACTAATGTCTCCGATTTGTTAGTTTTAGATGAGATTGCTCTACTTTAACAAAATTGAAGAGAATTTTTTTTTTGGTGAACAACAGGCAGATTGGGCCTTTGGCCACCGGAACCTCCCAGTATCCAGCGCCTTTTCCTGAGTCACTGGCATTCTTTCATCTGGACCAAGTAACCCAGACAATCGACTAATTCGGAGTGGGGTATACTTAGGGGCACCCCTTTAAAGTGCTTTACACCAAAGGTGGGTATCCCCTCCCCTTGAGCGCGGCTCCAGGGATCGAAGACTCGATCATCTGGGGAAGTGTCAGCCACCTTGACCGTTGCACCCCAACGCTCGGTGGTAATTGAAGAGAAAAATTTCACCACAAATAATTCAGAACATTAGGTGCTAGTGAAAAGTAAAAATGGTTAAGGTGTTGAATGCACACCTTAATCATATTATTTTCCTAGCAAGCTGATTAGATCATTAATGAAGTAGCAAGTGCTTCTTTCTTTTTTCTTTCTTTTTTTAAATTTCCTTGTCCACCTTTTTCTTAACATTTGATGTTTTTAAAATTCAATATGCTGAGATGGTGGGCAACTATTTGGCCTCTGTTTTCTTTGGCACTCTTCTGTCTTTCATTTTCACTTCTTTTTCTTTCTTTGATTTCTCAAGGATGTGATGACTATGTGTTAGGATTATTCTAACACTATTTGATTGAAAGAAAAATTAGCCACCGGTCAGGAAGGTTTAATTATGAAATGGTCATACAAAATTTTCCAATTTGTCATTTTTCAATGGGTTAAGTAACATTTTTACCACGGAAGTATACACGTTGGAGTACTGTGTATTCAGAAGTTTTTTTTAGACCAACTTCGCCCTATAAGTTTATAAAACGTAGCATTTTTTACCTGAACCAACGGATCTGTAACGGACGATTGTTTTCATCGAATAAGGCCTAAGTTCATTCAAAAAAAGTAGGTTTTATTCAAAAAAAATATTATTACAATAAATTATAAAATTTTAATAAATCAAAAAATAAATTGTAACTTTTAAATTTAATAAACATTATTTAAAAATTATTATTTTAATAATAATACATTTTTTAGTTTTTACTAATTATTATTAGAATTTCTACAAAGTACAAGATAAAAATATAATATGATTTATTAAATTTATTAAAATTTTAATAAATCAAAAAATAAATTATTACCTTTTAATTTCCTAATCATTATTTAAAAATTATTATTTTAATAATAATAAATTTTTATTTTTAATAATTATTATTAAAATTTCTATTTTAAAAAATAAAAATAACTATATAATATGATTTATTAAATTAATTAATTCTAATATTATAATTTATTAAAATTTAAAATTATTTTATTTAAAATCATATTATGTTAATTTAAAATTCATTTTAAATCATATTTTATTTATAATATTAAATGATTTATTGTATTATTTTTTTATTTAAAATTCGTTTTTAAAAACTATTCCTTTCACACTACACGGAAATCCGTGCGGTGTCAAAAGAATATGTTTTTACACCGCACAGATTGCTGTGTAAAACAATGCTTTTTAAAATTATTATTAAAAAACCATTTGTACAGTGTAAAAGAAATATTTTTTATAAATATATAAAAAAAGATTTTTTTACACCGCATGGATTTCGTGAGGTGTAAAAGAATAGGTTTTTAAATATTTTTAAAAAATTAATTGTTTTACAACATTTTCTTCATTTTTTAAGATAAAAATTATCTCAAAAATTATTTAATAAATATTATATATATTATTAAATAAGTTTTAGTAAATCGTATAATATAATTTATAAAATGCATATATATTTTTTATTAAATAATAAATTTTAATTAATATTTTACTATATTTACTCTAATTATTTTTTAATTACAAATTTATTATTATTATTAAAATTTTGTAATTATTTTTTGTTTTGTAGTTACATTTTAATGAATCATATTATATTTAAAAATAAAAATGCCTACATATTTTTAATAAATTATTTCATTAAGCCTTTAATAATTTTTAAATTTAATAATTTTAAATATAAATTTTAATAAATTATTAAATTAGATTTAATATATTTTATAAGCCTTAATTTAAATAAATATAATTTATTTAACATTTTATTACATAGTTTGACTAGCTGGTTAGATGCCCACTAAGGTTGTCCCCCAGGGATGATCAAAGATAATCCGGGTTATAGAAGGATCCATATCCTCTTTCATACATGAATATTTTTTTCTTGAATCGCTTTCTTAGGATTCAAATCTTCCTCCTTTAGATTATCCCAGCACAGCCTTCCTTCGTTTCCTACTGGAGGCGTAACTGAGTTTCTACCTTTATGAACATATAACCAGTAATTCTTTATAGGATCATTACTTTATGGATAAAATAATACTATTACCCTTGATCCCTATAAGGAAGTTAGTTACACATACCTTAAAATGTTAATCCAATATAAAATTTCTGAAAGCTAAAATATTTGAAGAGAATAAGGGTACTGGAAATGGATATTTTATTAAAATACTGGGGCTTACAATATAGCATAGTAGAAATAAGATTGCTACTCAACTCTTGCTCCTTTACACTGAAAAACTAGGCTTTATATGATTTTGATAATTTTCTATTCTTGCTTCATAATAATATTTCTTGAATTCACATATATACTGATTTAAATATTATGGATTTAAAGTACAAATTTCTATTTCATGTAATTTTTCTATAGCTCTTTTAATTTTTATTTCTTCATTTAAAGCTGCACTTCTTCCTACAAATTCATTTCTTAATAATTGTACATATCTTCCTACTAACAGGTTATAAAATTGTTTTATATTTTCATAGGGTTGGTCTATTCTTCTTGCTTGTTCTCTAAATTCATGACCTTTACTTTTCCACCAATTATGTACATTATTAGATAAGATTTAGTAAATTGTATAATATAATTTATAAAATGCATACATATTTTTTATTAAATAATAAATTTAAATTAATATTTTACTATATTTTTTATAGACTCTAATTATTTTTTAATTACAAATTTATTATTATTAATAAAATTTTGTAATTATGTTTTGTTTTGTATTTACATTTTAATGAATCATATTATATTTAAAAATAAAAATGCCTAAATATTTTTAATAAATTATTTCATTAAGCCTTTAATAATTTTAAGTATAACATGATTTTAAATTTAATAATTTTAAATATAAATTTTAATAAATTATTAAATTAGATTTAATATATTTTATAAGACTTAATTTAAATAAATATAATTTATTTAATATAATTTATATATTTAAATAAATTATATTTAATATATTTTATAAGCC
Organism: Vachellia pachyceras; assembly: GCA_025593235.1. Taxonomy (NCBI): domain Eukaryota; kingdom Viridiplantae; phylum Streptophyta; class Magnoliopsida; order Fabales; family Fabaceae; genus Vachellia; species Vachellia pachyceras. The sequence goes on along the minus strand of JANTPZ010140797.1, from coordinate 23,150 downwards.
TTTTATTTTAAAAATAATATTATTTATTAAAATTTATAAAATTATAACTGCAAAATTAAATTTAATTATAATAAATTTATTGAAAACAAGTACAAAATTTTTATAAATTATTACTATTATGTGGTAATTATTAAGAAAATATCTTTAACAATTAAAGTAATATGTGCCTCATTCGAATGAGTTTCATTCTAAATTGAATATGAACCTCATTCTAAATCGAATATTGCCCTCATTTTGAATCGAATTACTAAAAATGAAAATTTTAATTATTAAATTAAAAAATTATAATTATCAAAATTAAAAATTTAAAAATAAAAATATTATTATTAAAATTATAATTTATCAAATAATAAATACGAAATTAAAAAATAATAATAATTTATGTCTTGATTTATTAAAATTTCATAATTTATTATAACAATAATATTTATTTTTTAAACATATTAAATCTTATACATTTTAAAAAAATATTACTTTTTAGACCGTAGGGATTCGGTGCGATTTAAAAAGATAGCTCATTTGACCGCTCTTATCCTCAATTGAATGTGGTATGCTTTTATTTAAAAAATAAATAGATTTGAACTTCCATTGGAATGGAAGTGATTACAATTTAAAAAAAACCTTCCATATAATATATTATATATTATATTTGACGTTCGAATGATTTATCTAACATTCGAATACTAAGCCTTTTAGACTGCATGGAAGTTTGTGCGGTAGTATTTATTTATAATAAATAAATAATTATAAAATATACTATAATTATTTATTTTTATTTTTATTTAATATTTGCTTTTTAAATATATAAAATTAATATATTAATTTTTAGTATGTTATATAAATATATAATATATTAATATATTGCTTCCATTTGAATGGAAGCAACGTCAGTTTGAATGGAGGTGAAAACATTTTTAAAAAAATACTTTTTAAACTGCACGAATTCCTGTGCCACTACAAAAAAAAGTCATATTTCTGCGGATTTTGGCTAAAAATCCATAGGAAATACTTTTCCTACGGATTTATATCCGCAGGAATAACATTCGTAGAAATTTTTTTCCTGCGGATTTTTTCGCAGGTAATTTCCGCAGCTAAATCCACAGGAAAATCCACACGAAATAAAAAATGAATAAAATATCAATAAATTTATCGAACACCCTAAAAAAATCCGAAACAAACAAAATATAGCATATGCAAATTTCAGGGAATTATATTAGAAGCAAGCAAACAAGTCTTTATTACAAACATTTATACATATAAAAGTTTGGCAGTAAGACAAATACATATAAAAGTGTTTTCTAATCATCTTGCTTATCATCCTCACTCCCAAATGTGTCAATATCTTCATTATCAGAATGTGTAACATTTGGCTGTGATTGACTTGCAGGTTATGGTTATGGTTGAGGTTGAGATGAAGCATGAGAAGAAGAACCTACAAATCCCAAATGTTGCATTAAAACTTGTACATTCTTCATTGTTTGAGCAAGTTGGTGTTTGTTTCAGCAAGTTGGGTGGTTGTTTCATTAAGGTGAGAATTTGTCTCAACTAATTTGACTCGTAAAGCTTCTTTTTCCTCTTTGGATTTTTGTAATGAAGCATTCAAAGCATGAACCTGTGATCTAATAAGGTCATAATCCTCAGGAGTAGTAGAAAGTGAAGATCTAGAAGATAAAGAGGAAGAAGAAGTCCTTCTTATATCCCCAAGTCCAAATACTCTCCCTTTTTTCTTTCCTCCAACTGATGTTATAAATATGTCCATATCAGATGGCAATGGTACTAATGGTTGACTAGTAGCAATATCATCTCCATCATCTGTTGATGGGCATTGTGAGAGTATGTCTGCCTTCTTTTTTTGAAAAGTTTCCTATTAAAAATATTCATAAGATTACAAATTACAAAACGTTAAGGCAATGAGTAAAAACGTTACGCAACACTTGTATACACAACTTATTAGTGATTAAATATAATTGGTCCATAATTGAAAAGGTAGTTATTAAATATATACTTACATATGCACTTGCTGCTTGATCTCCCACCCAACTTAGGTCAATCTTCTTTCGATGTGTGCGAAAGTAAAAATCTGAAAATGAAGGGTCAACTCTACCTTCTTCTGTCTGTATTAACATAGTAAGAATGTATTATTAACAACAAATGATCAGCTTCTCAATTTAACTATAACTAAAATCAACTAAAATAAGCGTAACACCATTTTCTCATAAATCAATGAATGTGGTATTGATCCGCCTGTGTGAAGAGAAGCTCCAGCAGATGATTCTCGATTCCTTTTATTTTGATCAGATTTTGCCTTGAATTGAGGAGACTACCAATAATCTGTCAATTCTTTCCAAATAGCATCCCCCCATCCAAAAAGGTTTTTTTATCTTTCTTTCGCAGTGACTGACAGATTTGACTATATTTACTTGAAGCCTTTTTTCTCAAAATTTTGATGAATTTTGTCATTATCGCATGGGTTCCACATATACATTTTCTGCAAATAGATTTTCATGTAACAAGAATATAATGTTAGAAATCATATATAAAAAAATAATGAAATTCAACTATTAATTTTGATACTTAATAGAATTAGTATTGTATCACCTTAAATTCTTCCCACACTGCAGTCCTAGATTCATTTGACAATTTCTTCCATGATGGTTTAGCTTCACCTAAAGTTTTCCGTATGCATGAAGCAATGCCACCAATTACAGAATGTGGATAAAACCTATGCATAAATAAAGAAAACATAATAAGTGAAAGAGACAATCATTTTTATAAGTAAAGTTAAGGTGATATTTACCCATCAACCAAAGGCTTTATTAGCGTACGTTCATTACTTATATCTCCCCCTATGTGACTTGATGAAGTTCCTGGGGGTAGGAGGAGATGCTTGCATAGGTGAGTGGTATCACTACTATAGAATATAGTTTTTACTACTGAAATTCACGTCCTTTTTTTTGAAAAAGGGAGTAAAAAATGAAGGTGGTGGCATTTTTGTAATTATGTGATGTGAAGAGCTCACTTTTGGCGCCCTATACTGGGGATATGGCGCCAAAGGGAGACCTTTGGCGCCCTACCTGAGTGTAGGGCGCTAAAGGATTTGGGCCACCAATTTGGCCTTTGACGCCCTACCAAAAGTGTAGGGTACTAAAGGTTGGGCCTTAAGCGCCCTAACCACAGGTAGGGTGCCAAAGGTGAGCCCTTTGGCGCCCTATCCACATGATAGGGCGCCAAAAGGGTTCCCTAAGGCCCTTATATCTTCTGACACAGACATTCACTACTCGCACCTTTTCATTTTCACTTTCACTTTCACACATTTCTCCCACGCGCTGCTCCCTGTTGCTGCACATGAAGATCGGCGTCTATTCCTGCTCACACCGCCGGCGTCACTCCGTTCGGCGTCTCCGTTCTTCTTCCGCGTCTCCGTTCAGCGTCCTTCGCGTCTCCGTTCGGTGTCTTCGGCATCTTCCGCGTCTTCCGTTCTTCGTTCGTTCCTGTAAGTCACTCCATATCTGCATGTCATTATTTTTTTTTGGATAAAGCATGTCTCTTCGTTCGATCTGCATGTAGTTATTATTTTTTCGGTCAAAGTTTTTGGATTCAGCGTGCGTATGTGAAATGTGGTATAAGTATAACTTTTAGCATTGGAGCATTTTAATTTTAGAATAAAATTAATATTTCTATTGATATGTGAAAATAAAGTAAGGAGTTGGCCTGCAATGAGAATGAGAGTATTATTTTACAACTGCCTTGAATAATAATGTAATTGCGAATATTTCCATGTCGTGAGCAATTTGGATTTTTCTGTGCGTCAACTATTTCGTGAGCAATTTCGTGAGAATGAGAGACTTATTCCCTTTTTTTGTGAGTCAACCATTTCATGAGCAATTTGGATTTTTCTAAATTTAGTTTTTAAAATTAACATTCCATGTCCAATTATTAATTTTAATTTTAGAAATAATAATCTTTGTTAAAGTGAACTTCTAGTATTAAAAAAAAGATATTCAAATTTAACACATACAAAACATTGTCATGCTAACAAATTAATTTTTATTTTAAAAATAATAATCTTTATTACAAAATAATTATTTAATATCCAATTATTCATCCATAAACCAACTTTTATTATTTGTATTTTTAAATTTGAATGTTGTTTACAATGGATTATGGTTTGATAAATGGATCGTGCTTGGATGAATGCGTTAAGAACTAGTGATGAATATGAGAATGGTGTAGAAGAGTTTATTGAATTTGCTAAAAGAAATGTGACTAGCAAAAATGAGATGTATTTTTGATGGGATTAGGCAAAATATTGATGATATAAGGGATCACCTAATTTGTGAGGGAATAAGTCTCCAGTACACAAAGTGGATATGGCATGGGAAAAAACTAAATGCATATACAGCACAACACGAAAGAGATTCTGTGGATGCAATAGATGAAGATAGAATGGAAAGAATGATTCACGATATTGAGGTAGAATCTTTTGCCAAGCGCATGTATATGAAAGCATGCGGAGCGATGCAGAGACACCATTGTACCCCGGGAGTAAGCATACACGCTTGATGGGTACATTGCATTTAATGAACTTGAAGGCATCTTGTGGGTGGATCGATAGTAGTTTCACATTGTTGTTGCAGTTGTTGGGTGATATGCTTCCAGAGAACAATGTACTTCCAAATCGTATGTATGAAGCCAAGAAAATCTTATCTACGATGGGCATGGAGTACAAGAAGATACATGTGTGTCCTAATGACTGTATACTATACAGAAATGGGTATGAAGATCTTAGTGAGTGTCTGAAATGTAAAACTGCACAATACAAAGTGAGGAAAGGTGGTGATTGTGGTGATAAACTAGCTAAAAGGCAACCTTTGAAGGTATTGTAGTATCTTCCAATAGTACCACGGTTTAAGCGTTTGTTTGCCAATGCAACAAAAGCACAGAAGTTGAGATGGCATTGTGATGAGAGAATATATGATGGAAGGTATCTTCGACACCTGGCTGACTCTCCACAGTGGAAGAAAATTGACGAAATGTTTCCGCAATTCGGTAGTGAGCCAAGAAACCTTCGGCTTGGGTTTTGTACAGATGTGATCAATCTGTTTGGGACACTCAGTAGTACACATAGTGCGTGACCGGTACTCATGGTGATATACAACCTGCCTCCCTGGTTGTGCATGAAACGTAATTATATGATGCTTACTATGATGATTTCTGGATCGAAACAGCGGGGGAATAATATCGATGTTTACTTGGCACCTTTGATTGAAAACTTAAAGAAGCTATGGGAGGAAGGTGTTGATGTGTTTGATGCATACAGGCATGAGTCATTTAAGTTACATGCGATGATCTTCACAACGATAAATGAATTTCCTGCGTATGGTAACTTGTCAGGATACAGTGTCAAGGGGCATAAAGCATGTCCGATATGTGAAGCAGACACACACTTCCATCAACTTAAGCATGGAGAAAAACTGTCTACCTTGGTCATAGGAGGTTTTTTCCTCGATTTCACCCCTATCGTAGGTTAAGAAAGAGTTTTAACGGCTTTCCGGAGAATGGAATGGCTTCAAAAGCATTAACCGGAGAGGAAGTGTATCGCCGGATAGAGAATGTGAACGTCATCTTCGATAAGAAACAGAGAAGTGCCAGCGAGAAGAGCATATGGAAAAAGCGGTCAATTTTTTTTGATCTACTCTTGATGTGAGGCACAGTATTGATGTAATGCATGTGGAGAAGAACGTTTGTGATAACCTTGTCGAGATGATGTTGCACATACCGGGAAAGACTAAGGATGGAATCAGTGTGAGACTAGATTTGGTTGAAATGGGAATAAGAGAACGGTTACATTAAAAGCTAAGGGATTATGGTAAAAAAGCCTATATGGAGCCAGCAGCGCATACACTGTCAAAAGCCGAGAAAAAAAGTTTTTGTGAGTGTTTGCATACCATCAAGGTGCCACAAGGGTATTCTTCGAATGTGAAAAGGCTTGTTTCATTAGACGATTTGAAGCTTGTGGGATTGAAGTCACACGATTATCATGTATTGATGCATCAATTATTACCAGTGGCTATTAGAGGTATTATGAAGGATGACATTTGAGCCACCATCACTAGGCTTTGTGTTTTTTTTAATGCTATATGTAGCAAAGAGATAGAAGTTGAAAAGTTGTACGAATTAGAAAATGAAGGTTACATTATTCTTTCCCAACTAGAGATGCATTTCCCCCCAGCATTTTTCGATATAATGGTACATCTGGTTGCTCATTTAGTAAGAGAAATACGGCTGTGCGGTCCGGTTTACCTAAGATGGATGTACCCTTTTGAGCGTATCATGAAGGTTTTAAAAGGTTATTCAAAAAATCCTTATCGACCTGAAGCATCCATTGTGGAAAGATATGTAGTGGAAGAGGCTATGGACTTTTGCAATGATTATCTATCTGGGGTGAATGTACAATCACGGTATGAAGGCACGAGCAAGGGAACACGAGGTTTAAAAGTGAAGAGTATGCCTCGTGAAGAAGTGTTACAAGCACACCTATATATCTTGAATAATACAGAAGAAATTCAACCTTATTTCCATGAACATAAACAGGTGTTAAAGAAGATGCATCCTAAAAAGAATGATCGCTTCTTCCATATGCTCTTATCGCCGGCATTTCTCTTATCTCCAGAAAATATCTCCAGAAAAGTAGAAAAAGATTAAATGAGATTAAGAAAAACCCTTTCTAGGTGCAAGTTCATCCAAAGGAAAAGAGAAGGTTATGGAAGCATGAAGCTAATTTACAATGCCTTCTTGGATGATATTTTGATTATGTACTAATGTGATGTTTTGGTTTTTTAAGATTGGCATGTAATATATGATGCATATATATGCACATATGCTAGTTAAGGAACCTCAATTGCATGCTTAAACATGGTTAGAAAATAAGTAGAAATAAGAGTTTCAAATGGCAAAGTTTTGAAGTTGGAAAAGTTGATGAAATGTGAAGGTTAAGTCATTCAAACCCCTAACTTTGGGCTAACGAGAAACAGAGCAAATAAACTCCAAATGGAATGAAATTTTACAGAAAAATATTTCATATTGCAAGCTTCAAAACAAGCCAAATAACACTGGAATTGGAGTTTTATAAAGAAAGTTATTAAGTTCCAAAGTTTGATGAAAATCACTGAAAAACCTGGGAAAATAGAAAAAATGATCAAATGAACAGTACATTTTCACGAATTAAACTGTATCATTTGGGCAAGTAAATGACTCAGTGAGTATTTTTCCCTTATAAAGGAACTTACAAGCTTCAAGTAGAAATTGGAAGAACTCAATTTCTAATTTTCTAGAATTAGTTAGGAATTTTCAAATTTGGTCCTAAAACTAGTGAATAGTAACTTTCAAAAAAAAATTGAAAGTTTTCCAATTGAAACTTTTGGACCCTTTGATCATAATGAGGCTTCCTCTTGATTCCAAATCACTTTTTAGTGAAGTTAAAGGTTAAGTTAAGGAGTGTCACACCCTATATTTAATATAGGGCGCCAAAAGTCACTTAAAATACTTAGTATCAAAACTTTAGGCGCCAGTTAACAGAGCATTCAATACAGCTTCTCGGCCTCTAAGGTTGCAACATATCTTCTCAATTCTTATCTAAGGCATCATTTGGTAAAATCCAAAACTTTACTCTATGTTTTACCAAATCCGCCATGGAGATGAAGAAGCTTGCCCTTACCGTTATGCTCACCGCTGCTTCCCTCACAGCCATAGTCGCCGAAACCAAAGCTCCTGATCTGACCCCCGGATCTTCAAGCGGAGTAGCCTCTCTCGACTCCTTCATCGGTGCCTCCATCCTCTCCATGGTCGCCGCCATGTACATGTAGATCTGAGCGACTGTCACACTCGCACACATATATATTTATTTGTGTGGAGGAAGGGAAGAAGGAAATTTTGCAGGAATGAATGTGGGAAGAGAAATTGCCATAGGAGGAAGGAGGATCTGAGGTTTTACTTAATTTCTGGTTCAACTTAAACTTCTTGGCTTTTGGGTTACACAGCTCTGGTTCCTCCGTGCAGGCATCGGTGGAACACCTCTGGTTCAACCTCCTCCTCGTAGGTGACGCTCTCTCTCTATCTCTCTCGAGTCGGTCTCTGGTTCTCTCTAGTCACACTTGCAGGTGACACCTCTGGTTCAACCTCCTCCAGCTTCCTGTTGTTCCAGAAACAAGCTTTCGGCTCCAGCTTAGTCAATGACCTCATCGGTTCTGATTTACAGCGAGTCAGGATGAATGGCTCGTATGGGTTGGAACCCATCAGCTTCTGCTCTATCATACTCGCCATTGACATCCTTCCGCCATGAGCGGCTGGAGCTGGGAACGAACAGGATGACCTCGGTGGTTGCATCAGTGGCCCCAGCAGCGGCTTGGCGTCAATGTTAATCCTCTTCTCTGGCTCATTCCCACCGTCCTTTTTCTTCGCCAGTCTCTTCAGGAGCCACCCGACGAAGTCTGTACTGCATACCCACGTCACCTTCGACACCTCTGTGGACAGCTTCGGCTCACACGCTGGTGCACTTTTTAAAAAAATATTTAGATCTACGGCGCCCTATATTTAACTATATGGTGCCGTAGGATAGACATATAGCGCCGTAAGCCCTAACTTTCTACTCCCCTCACATACGCACCCCCTGAGAAAGGGCGCCAATTGGGTTAAAAATAGGGCGTAAAAATACTTTTTATAGTAGTGCCAGCTCCTCATGGGTGATGGAAACAAGCTCCGTATGGATGATTGAGGCATGATAAATGGGTGGATGGTGATGAAATGGAGGAAGTAGGGATTTATGTGTGTGGAAGATGAAGGAAAATGGAATATAGTGAGCTCTTTCTCTCCTCTTCAGCCTCCTCCCTCCAGCCTCCTTTCGATCATACCTAAATGGCATGATAAAACCATTCTGGGTCAGATTATTTTCCATCTGGAGTAAAAATTTGGAGCTGATGCGCAATATTCACCGCGGCAAACCTTTCTCAAGAGTTCATACCTACTAATTGAACTTTGGCCGCGATGAAATGCTTCAGAGCTACTTCCTCTTTCCTTTTATACAGAGTTCATGAAATGAAAAAGCAAATATTGGCGGTATCATTTGCTCTTGATGGAATTTAAGCACAATAACATCATTATTCATGGCATATGTACCCAAAATCACAATAATCCAAATTAACAACTCCTAATCTCAAATTAAGCACAAAAGAGTAATGTATGGGCTAAAATTGACTCTAAGACTCTGGAAATTCAAGTAGAAAACTAATACAAATAAAGCTCAATCATAATGGATTGGGAATTTTATGCATAATGTTAAGGGATAAGTTTTTAGTAAATTGCATTTTCAAGTTATTAAAGGGATTTTAAGTTGACCCTTTGCGTTTTTAATTCTTGAGACTGTTTAATTGAGACATTAGGCTTGTCGTGAGGATAATTGGGCCTACTTTCATTTAAATAAAAGAAACCTCCTCTCAAAAGGTATAAGTGTCTCTCTCAGCTCACTATGTAAGGACAATTTTCACTCATGGTCGGCTTATTCAAATCTCTACCATATCTACCTCTCTACCACAAGATCAATACAATGTGAACCATGTAATCTTCAACTTTTAGTGTAAACTGAAATAGAGGCCAAACTGATAGTTATGAGATAAAATAAGGCCCAGAAATAAAAGTACAGAAAGAGAATTGTCAATAGACTAAAGAGACATTGGTCAATTTAGTCCTAAGGCTTTGAAATTACTAAGAATGTAAGCCAGGGACATAAATGTCATTAAGTATAAAGACCAAGGGCAATATGGTCATTTGATAAAAAGGGTCAAACCAGTAGTAAAAATTCAAGTTAGAGCTCACAGATAGAAAGCACGGAAAAAGATAATGCCGATAGGCTGAATAACCAAAAGTCAAACCTGGCCCAGCGGGAGAAATTTAATGAGAACTCCGCAGTTAAGCGTGCTCACCCTGGAGTAGTGTAAGGATGAGTGACCTTTTGGGAAGGACCCAAATGTCATCATACGAAAAGATCAAAGGCAAAAATGTCAAGGGCAAAATGGGAATTACGAAAAGTTAGACAGTGTAAGGGCATTTTGGTCATTAAGAGAACTGTAAGGGCATTTTGGTCATTTTACAAAGTCAAAGTCAAAGTCAAAAATTCAAATTTTGACTAAAATATCAGAAAATTCACAGATGCCCAACAGATAGAGAAGAACTCACTGATTAACTGAGATTTGACAGATTGTCAAAATGCGGCCTAGATCTCTGTTTAGAGAATTTTGAAGGTAAATCGGCTGAAAATAATTATTTGAGGTGCCAAGAGACCTCAATTAGTTGTGTTCATGGCATAGGAAAATAAAGTGAATTTTGCTATAATTAATAAAATTATTGCCTGATATACGATTGAGGCGAATTTCTCGATTTTAAGGAAAAAAGGCCAGAAAACCCTGAAAATATAATTTTATTCATAAATTATTTTTAGACAATCGGAGGGCAATTTGATGAAAGTAAAAGGGCTAGATTATCAGTGAAAATTATAGAAATTTTTAATGCACTAAAAGTTATTTGCCCGTCGGAAATACGTTTTTCAGGGATTTTCGATAGGATAAAATTACCCTATTATTTTTGGATGAATTTTAAGGGTATTTTTGGGAAAATATTTTGCCATATTAGTAAATGAATTATGGAGATTAAAAGATGAATAAAATATCTCAAGAAAGTTAAAAAGATTTGCTGAAACTAAGTTACTTTTACCAGTAAAAAGTTAATCGGTAGAAGTAACCGAATGGTAATGGGTTAGTTAATGTAACCAAACCCCAACCAATTTTTTTTACCCCATACACACGCATTATGACCACTATATGAGGACCAATGATAAGAAGCTAAGTGTAAGGTGTGGTGGTGGCATATAGACTCTTGGATCTTGTCTTAATTTGCAAGATTCAATCTCAACCATCCACCTAATCTTCACATGCATTAAAACCTTTATGATCATATTTTTCTAGATTTTCTAGCCCAATTTTTGTGCACAACCAGACCTGAAAAGAGAAGAGAAGACGCAGCCAATTTTATATTTGATGAGGAAGAGTTGTTTTTGGGTTAAATAATCCAGGAGAAGTATTTTGGGATCAAGAATATGTCAATATATGTGAAGAAAGGTTGAAAATCACAAGTGTGTGCTTGTGTTATGTTTTTTGGTCAATGATGGAAGTTGTGGAAGAAGTTAGATTTTGATATTTTAATGCTTCCAATGGATTTAAAATGAGATTTTGTGTAGGGTAAAAAATGAGACAGAGTTTTGGGAAGCATTAGAAATCATTAAGATAAGTTTCCAAGCTCTAGAATTCTTTAAAAGAGCTTTCGCAAAAAAAAAAGAATTCTTTAAAAGAGTAAGGGAAGTTATATTGCATTTTTGGTTATTCTTTTGGCTAATTTATGACTTGAGCTTGATGATTATGTTCTTGTGTAATGTTTAGAAAGTTTAAATACCAAAGAAATCGTTGAAAAAGATTAACAAGAGATCTTCAAGTTCAAGGGGAATTAAGAGGACAAGGTAGCAACACTCCTAACTTTGGCATCTACTTTGCATTGATTATATATATGTGTTGATTGCCATGTTTGTTGTGTGGTTGCAGCCATTTGAATTATGAACTCTTATTTGTGTGAAAGCTTAATGGTTGTTATGCAATGATTGTCTTAACTTGGTGAAAACTTGATTGCTTGTTCTTGTTACATGGCATACTTGTTTCGTTTGATAATCATGCAGCAGGTAGATGTATTATTAGAGTGCTTGCTACTAGGATTTCCTTGAAATCTCACCCTCCCCAACCAACCATGTATGTAAAAGCTCAAGATAAGGGTAAGAGTAAAGTTATGGATGAATGAAGATGATGCTCTTGCTTATGGAATTTTATGTGCCATGATTGGAACCATATGTATAAATATTGGTGTAGTTATGTAATTATAAACTTCTACCTAGTTAGTAAGTGGATATATGATGATGCACACATGCGTAGGGGTTTAAATGCTAAGGGATGTTAATGAATTTATCATGCATTGCAAGAGGATAAAACTAAACAAAAAAGAGGCTTTGGCAAATTTTTAAAGAAAAGCTAAAGTCTCAAGTGAAGGGTTCCAAAACCCAAGAATCTGCCCTCATTTTGGAATAGTGATGAAAAATAGCAAACAAACTCCAAATGACTTGAAACTTTCCAATTAAATACTACACGTCCTAAGATTTAGAATGAGCTAAATTTTGTTCAATTTGGATGTGTAAATAAGGAGTTATTACTTTCCAAAATTAATAGAAAAATCTGGAAAATTGGAAAGTTACCAAATGAACAGTAATTTTCACGGAATAAACTGTATCATATGGGCATGTTTTGGAACTAGTGAGTATTTTCCCCCTGTAGATCACTTCATTGGCTTCAAAAAGATATTTGAACCACTTAATTTTGATTTTTCTAGAATTAGTTATGATTTTTCAAAGTTGCGCCACAAATCTGGAAATTAACCAACTGAACAGTAACTCCATTTTGAAATTTTTATTTTCACTTCTTTGGTTAATTTAAGTTATCTAAGGCCCTAAAGTGGTTCAATAATCATCTAATATGAAACTTATAGGGGAAAATAAGGAGTGTTACATTTGGTGCTATCAAAGCAAAGGTTTTGGGATGATTTAGTTGTCAATGTATTAGTTATGCACTGTTGTTTAGCATGTTATGTGCTATACTATGTTATGGTATATGTTGGTTGGTTGTCTCTTATGATGGTATATTAGTTAGTTATATACCATATTCATGAATTTATGAATAAATGTGACTAGTTAAACATGAAAAGCTAAGTATATCAGTGGAAGACCAGGATCAGAAGGAGCCTTCGGAGATCGGTCCCAATGTGATAGAATCACTTTAGAATTTAAATGAAGTGTCCAAAAAAGAGAAGGAGCTAGCACAAGAACTACCAGAATATGATAACAGGTATTAAAGTCCAGTGCTTAATAGGATTTCTTCTCTGCAGTACACTCTGGGTGCTTACAACTTGAGGACTCCAAGAGCACACCACTCTACATGGACGAGGGTCTCAGTTAGCATGGATCCAGATGGGCCAGAGAGGCATATAGCTAGATCAGATTGCCTAGATCCTGAGAGCCCGATAGAATTTGGTACCAAAGGAAGAGCTCCCAGTAAAGAAAAGATTAAAGCATGATACATATATGAGACCCTAGTAGAAGAACTTTTTATGATTGAGCCAGAGAGGCCAAACATAATTGTAGAAGAAGAGGATTTAGAAAGGGGAAGATAACCTCGAATATAATCCATCTGGACTAGAATCCAATATGATAGTATTATCTCGAGGTTCAACCAATATGCAGAGGCAACCAGAAAATACAAGTTAGATTACAAAGTTCGTCTACAGGAGATATTTTACGGAAAGCCAGATGCCATAAACAGATTATGTGAGCGTAACCTGGAAATGAATACCCAAGGATTATAGAATTATGGTTCTTCTCAAGGACGAAGATTTTTGCCAAATAGAAAGAGTCAGAGTGGTATCCTGAAAGTGTAGAGAGTAATAAAGCTTCTATGTGTGGTCAATGTTAGGGAATGGTCGTGGGTTTTGATGGCGACCATTCCAGATACTGTGATAATGCGGATAAAATTGAGTTGGGCAGTTGTTAATAAGGATGTGACACAGAAAAGTGTGAAAAGTACTAAAGGTACTAAAATTATTAAAAGCCTCGTGATTATTATGAGTACAGTGGATAAACTGTCAGAGGCGTAGTAATAGCTGCAACTCTGATGTACAGCAGTAGTCACAACATATGTCCCAACCTGGATGACCTCATTTATTTTATGACTAATAAGCATTGAAGAGGCATAGTACTAGCGATGAAGTTGAGGATACAATTATCTAACAGTATATAGGCTTAAATCTATATTTGATAAAGGATTCTTGTGTGAATAAATTGCAAAATTTGAAATGACCAAAGTGGACTAGTCAAGGAATCCTAAGAGCTACCAAAGGGAAAGTCAGGTAGCTTATCATAACGATGTAGATGATGAGGAATGGACATAGATGACATATGTTACACCTATAAATAGTAAAGATAAAACTTTCAAGACTTGGTGATGCCTTCAACGTGGAGGTTGTGATTAATGATATTATCATACATCTTTAGGCCTCAGAAAAGGTGTAACAATTAGGCCAACCTAAAAAGTGACAAATGAAGTTCTCATTAATGTTAAATGCCACTGCTAAGTGATTATACGGTTATGAGAAGTTCTGGATGGGAACAAAATGTTGGGATTAGGGCATACACGCAGCGGAATTTAAAATTTCCTAATTCCAATTACGGATCTGTCAAAGGCGTTTAGATCGAGGAGATGAACGTGTACCTTTTTCGTTTCAAGGTTGTCTCTTGCTTTGCGTCTGGATCTCTTCAGGTTCCACAACGTCCCGCGTTCTTACTTCCGATCATGAGGAGCCGACATTCTTTCAATCGCCTCCCTCTACCGGTATTCACGCGAACAGTCACCAACAATAGCAGCGTGCTAGCACCTCTTTTGTTCCACTCTCTCACTCTAGGGTTTCGTGGCTCAAGGATAGGTTAAATTTCAAAATTTCTGATGCCTCTTCTGTCCAGCACTTATCTTTATAAAGCTCATAGAGTATCTCATAATACAAGATTAATGTTTTATTAATCTTGCAAAAATTCGAATTTTTGATCTCACAACGATATTCTAGATCCAATCTTGAAATTCAAATTTCAAAACATAATCAAGATCTAATATTAAATTTTGAAATTCAAAGATATTCTAGATCCAATTTTGAAATTCAAATTTCAAAAGATAATCAAGATCTAATATTAAATTTTGAATTTCAAAGATATTCTAGATCCAATCTTGAATTTTGAAATTCAATATTCAAAATGTTAAATTCAAATTTTGCAATCTTAACTAGGATTAAATTGATCTGATCAAATCATATCCATTTAATTAATCCAAATAATGAGCCAATAGATTTAATTTATCCTCATAAATTAAATTGATGTTAGTTGTTTAATTTATCAAATAAATTAAACTAACACACACAAATATTATTTATATAATA
>JANTPZ010140796.1:0-12360 GCA_025593235.1 Vachellia pachyceras | reverse complement strand
AGGAATTAAACATTTAACGCTCTTAGAATTGAATGGAAACATCCACTGTGACACAATTTTTTTAGGATAATGTAAATCAAGTTTTTTTAAAACAATATTCATCCCTTTGGAATTAAAAATCCCACATCATTTTTTGAAACGAGATTAGGGTTATAGGAATTAAACATTTAACACACTAACAATTGAATGGAAACATCCACTGTGACTCATTTTTTTAGGATAACATAAATCAAGTTTTTTAAAACAATACTCACACATTTGGAGAAAAAAATGACACATCGTTTTTCAAAACTAGATTAGGGTTACATGCATTAAACATTTAACGCTCTTAGAATTGAATGGAAACATCCACTGTGACTCAATTTTTTTAGGATAATGAAAATCAAGGTTTTTTAAAACAATATTCATACATTTGGAGATAAAAAAGACACATTGTTTTTCAAAACTAGATTAGGGTTAATTGAATTAAACATTTAATGCTCCTAGAATTGAATGGAAACATCACTGTGACTAATTTTTTAGGATAATGTAAATCAAGTCTTTTTAAAACAATATTCATACATTTGGAGATAAAAATGACACATCGTTTTTTGAAACTAGATTAGGCTTAGAGGAATTAAACATTTAACTCTCTTACAATTGAATGGAAACATGCACCGTGACTCAGTTTTTTTTAGGATAAAGAAAATCAAGATTTTTTAAAACAATATTCATACATTTGGAGATAAAAATGACACATCGTTTTTCGAAACTAGATTAGGCTTACAGGAATTAAACATTTAACGCTCTTAGAATTGAATGGAAACATCCACAGTGACTTAATTCTTTTTAGGATAACGTAAATCAAGTTTTTTTAAAACAATATTCGTCCCTCTGGAATTAAAAATGCCACATCATTTTTTGGAACGACATTAGGGTTACAGGAATTAAACATTTAACACACTAACCATTGAATGGAAACATCCACTGTGACTCATTTTTTTAGGATAACCTAAATCAAGTTTTTTAAAACAATACTCATACATTTGGAGAAAAAAATACCACATCATTTTTCGTAACGAAGTTAGGGTTACAGAAATTAAACATTTAACGTTCTTACTATTGCATGGAAAAATCCACTGTGACTCAGTTTTTTTTAGGATAATGAAAATCAAGGTTTTTTAAAACAATATTCATACATTTGGAGATAAAAATGACGCATCGTTTTTCAAAACTAGATTAGAGTTACAGGAATTAAACATTTAACGCTCTTACAGTTGAATGGAAACATCCACCGTGACTAAGTTTTTTTTTAGGATAATGAAAATCAAGGTTTTTTAAAACAATATTCATACATTTGGAGATAAAAATGACGCATCGTTTTTCAAAACTAGATTAGAGTTACAGGAATTAAACATTTAACGCTCTTACAATTGAATGGAAACATCCACCGTGACTCAGTTTTTTTTAGGCTAATGTAAATCAGGATTTTTTAAAACAATATTCATACATTTGGAGATAAAAATGACACATTGTTTTTCAAAACTAGATTAGGATTACAGGAATTAAATATTTAACGCTCTTAGAATTGAATGGAAACATCCACTGTGACTCATTTTTTTCGGATAAAGTAAATCAATTTTTTTAAAGCAATACTCATACATTTGGAGATTAAAATGCCACATCATTTTTCAAAATGAGATTATGGTTACATGAATTAAATATTTAATGCTCTTACAATTGAATGAAAACATCCACTGTGGCTTTGTTTTTAGGATAACGTAAATCAAGCCTTTTTAAAACAATATTCATACATTTAGAGATAAAAATGCCACATCATTTTTTGGAACGACATTAGGGTTGCAGGAATTAAACATTTAACACACTAACAATTGAATGGAAACATCCACTGTGATTCATTTTTTTAGGATAACCTAAATCAAGTTTTTTAAAACAATACTCATACATTTGGAGAAAAAAATACCACATCATTTTCTGTAACGAGATTAGGGTTACAGGAATTAAACATTTAACCCTCTTACAATTGATTGGAAACATCCACTGTGACTCAATTTTTTTAGGATAATGAAAATCAAGATTTTTTAAAACAATATTCATACATTTGGAGATAAAAATGACACATCATTTTTCGAAACTAGATTATGCTTACAGGAATTAAACATTTAACGCTATTAGAATTGAATGGAAACATCCACTGTGACTCAATTTTTTTAGGATATCGTAAATCAAGTTTTTTTAAAACAATATTCGTCCCTTTGGAATTAAAAATGCCACATCATTTTTTGGAATGATATGAGGGTTACAGGAATTAAACATTTAACACACTAACAATTGAATGGAAACATCCACTGTGACTGATTTCTTTAGGATAACCTAAATCAAGTTTTTTAAAACAATACTCATACATTTGGAGAAAAAAATACCACATCATTTTCCGTAACGAGATTAGGGTTACAGGAATTAAACATTTAACGTTCTTACTATTGAATGGAAAAATCTACTGTGACTCAGTTTTTTTTAGGATAATGAAAATCAAGGTTTTTTAAAACAATATTCATACATTTGGAGATAAAAATGACGCATCGTTTTTCAAAACTAGATTAGGGTTACAGGAATTAAACATTTAACGCTCTTAGAATTGAATAGAAACATCCACTGTGACTCAGTTTTTTTTAGGATAATGAAAATCAGGTTTTTTAAAACAATATTCATACATTTGGAGATAAAAATGACACATCGTTTTTCAAAACTAGATTAGGGTTACAGGAAGTAAACATTTAACGCTCTTAGAATTGAATGGAAACATCCACTGTGACTCAATTTTTTTAGGATAACGTAAATCATGTTTTTTAAAACAATATTCATCCCTTTGAAATTAAAAATGCCACATCATTTTTTGGAACGAGATTAGGGTTACATGAATTAAACATTTATGGCACTAAAAATTGAATGGAAACATCCACTGTGACTCAATTTTTTTAGGATAACTTAAATCAAGTTTTTTTAAAACAATATTCATCCCTTTGGAATTAAAAATGCCACATCATTTTTTTGGAATGAGATTAGGGTTATAGGAATTAAACATTTAACACACTTACAATTGAATGGAAACATCCACTGTGACTCAGTTTTTTTTAGGATAATGAAAATCAAGGTTTTTTAAAACAATATTCATACATTTGAAGATAAAAAAGACACATCGTTTTTCAAAACGAGACTAGGGTTACAGAAATTAAACATTTAACGCTCTTAGAATTGAATGGAAACATCCACTGTCACTCATTTTTTTAGAATAATGTAAATCAAGTCTTTTTAAAACAATATTCATACATTTGGAGATAAAAATGACACATCGTTTTTTGAAACTAGATTAGGCTTAGAGGAATTAAACATTTAATGCTCTTAGAATTGAATGGAAACATCCACTGTGACTCATTTTTCTAGGATAACTTAAAACAAGTTTTTAAAACAAATCTCATACATTTGGAGAAAAAAATACCACATCATTTTTCATAACGAGATTAGGGCTACAGGAATTCAACATTTAACACTCTTACAATTGAATCGAAACATCCACTGTGATTCATTTTTTTTTAGCAAAATGTAAATCAGGATTTTTTAAGACAATATTCATACATTGGAGAGAAAAATGACACATCGTTCTTGAAAACTAGATTAGGGTTACAGGAATTAAACATTTAATGCTCTTAGAATTGAATGGAAACATCCACTGTGACTCAGTTTCTTTTAGGATAATGTAAATCAAGCTTTTTTTAAGATAATATTCATACAATTGGAGATAAATATGGCTCATCATTTTTTGGAACGAGATTAGAGTTACAAGAATTCAACATTTAACGCTCTTACAATTGAATGGAAACATCCATTATGACTCAGTTTTTTTAGGATAACTTAAATCAAGTATTTTTAAAACAATAATCATACATTTGGAGATGAAAATGCCACATCATTCTTCAAAATGAGATTAGGGCTACCGGAATTCAACATTTAACGCTCTTATAATTGAATGGAAACATCCTTTGTGATTCATTTTTTTTAGGATAATGTAAATCAGGATTTTTTAAAACAATATTCATACATTTGGAGATAAAAATGACACATTATTTTTCAAAACTAGATTAGGGTTACAGGAATTAAATATTTAACGCTCTTAGAATTGAATGGAAACATCCACTGTGACTCATTTTTTTCGGATAAAGTAAATCAAGTTTTTTTTAAAACAATACTCATACATTTGGAGATAAAAATGCCACATCATTTTTCAAAACGAGATTATGGTTACATGAATTAAACATTTAATGCTCTTACAATTGAATGAAAACATCCACTTTGGCTTTGTTTGTTAGGATAACGTAAATCAAATCTTTTTAAAACAATATTCATACATTTAGAGATAAAAATGCCACATCATTTTTCGTAACGAGATTAGGGTTACAGAAATTAAACAATTAACGCTCTTACAATTGAATGGAAACATCCACTGTGGCTCAGTTTTTTAGGATAACATAAATAAAGTTTGTTTAAAACAATATTCATACATTTGAAGATAAATATCCCACATCATTTTTCGTAATGAGATTAGGGTTGCAGGAATTAAACATTTAACGCTCTTAGAATTGAATGAAAAAATCAACTGTGACTAAATTTTTTTTAGGATAACGTAAATCACGTGTTTTTAAAACAATATTCATACATTTAGAGATCAAAATGCCACATCACATTTCGAAAGGAGATTAGGGTTACATGAATTAAACATTTAATGGTTTTACAATTGAATGGAAACATCTACTGTGACTCACTTCTTTTAGGATAACGTAAATCAAGTTTTTTTAAAAACAATATTCATACATTTGAAGATCAAAATGCCACATCATTTTTCGAAAGGAGATTAGGGTTACAGGAAGTAAACATTTAACGCTCTTAGAATTGAATGGAAACATCCACTGTGACTCATTTTTTTAGGAAAACGTAAATCAAGTCTTTTTAAAACAATATTCATACATTTGGAGATAAAAATGCCATATCATTTTTCGTAACGAGATTAGGGTTACCGGAATTAAACATTTAACGCTCTTAAAATTGAATGGAAACATCCACTGTGACTCAATTTTTTTAGGATAACATAAATCAAGTTTGTTTAAAACAATATTTACACTTTTGGAGAAAAAAATTGGACATCATTTTTTGTAACGAGATTAAGGTTACAGGAATTAAACATTGAACGCTCTTACAATTGAATGGAAACATCCACTGTTACTCAGTTTTTTTAGGGTTACATAAATCAAGTTTTCTTAAAACAATATTCATACATTTTGAGAAAAAAATGCCACATCATTTTTCGTAACGAGATTATGGTTAAAGGAATTAAATATTTAACGCTGTTACAATTGAATGGAAACATCAACCGTGACTCAGTTTTCTTAGGATAACATAAATCAAGTTTGTTTAAAACAATATTTATACTTTTGGAGATAAAAATTGGACATCATTTTTCATAACGAGATTAGGGTTACAGGAATTAAACAATTAAGGCTCTTAGAATTGAATGGAAACATCCACTGTACTCAATTTTTTTTAGGATAACATAAATCAAGTTAGTTTAAAACAACATTCATACATTTGGAGAAAAAAATACCACATCATTTTTTGTAACGAGATTAGGGTTACATGAATTAAACATTTAACGCTCTTACAATTGAATGGAAACATCCACTGTGACTCACTTTTTTAGGATAACGTAAATCAAGTCTTTTTAAAACAATATTCATACATTGGAGATAAAAATGAGACATCATTGTTCGTAACGAGATTAGGGTTGCAAGAATTAAACATTTAACGCGCTTAGAATTGAATGGAAGCATCCATTGTGACTCAATTTTTTTAGGATAACGTAAATCAAGTTTTCTTAAAACAATATTCATACATGTGGAGATAAAGATGCCACATCATTTTTCCTATCGAAATTAGTGTTACCGGAATTAAATATTTAACGCTCTTACAATTGAATGGAAACATCCAATGTGACTCAGTTTTTTTAGGGTTACATAAATCAAGTTTTCTTAAAATAATATTCATACATTTGGAGATAGATAAAAATGCCACGTCATTTTTCATAACGAGATTAGGGTTACAGGAATAAACATTTAACGCTCTTACAATTGAATGGAAACATCCACTGTGACTCAGTGTTTTTATGGTTACATAAATAAAGTTTTCATAAAACAATATTCATACAATTGGATATAAAAATGGCACATCATGTTTTGGAATGAGATTAGGGTTACAAGAATTAAACATTTAACGCTCTTACAATTGAATGGAAACATTCACTGTGACTGAGTTTTTTTAGGATAACATAAATCAAGTTTGTTTAAAACAATATTCATACATTTGGAGATAAAATGGCACGTTGTTTTTCGAAACGAGATTAGGGTTACAGGAATTAAACATTTAACGCTCTTACAATTGAATGGAAACATCCACAGTGACTCAGTTTTTATAGGATAACATAAATCAAGTTTTTTTAAATGCAATATTCATACAAGTGGAGATAAAAATGCCACATCATTTTTTGTAACGAAATTAGTGTTACAGGAATTAAACATTTAACGCTCTTACAATTGAATGGAAACATCCACTGTGACTCGGTTTTTTGAGGGTTACATAAATCAAGTTTTCTTAAAACAATATTCATACATTTGGAGGAAAAAATGTCACATCATGTTTTGGAATGAGATTACGGTTATAGGAATTCAACATTTAACGCTCTTAGAATTGAATGGAAACATTCACTGTGACTCAGTTTTTTTTTGGATAACGTAAATCAAGTTTTTTTAAAAGTATATTCATACATTTCGAGATAAAAATGCCACATCATTTTTTGGAACGAGATTAGGGTTACATGAATTAAACATTTAACGCACTTACAATTGAATGGAAATAGCCACTGTGACTCTGTTTTTTTAAGGATAACATAAATCAAGTTTTTTAAAAACAATGTTATATTTGGAGATAAGAATGCCACGTCATTTTTCATAACGAGATTAGGGTTACAGGAATAAACATTTAACGCTTTTACAATTGAATGTAAGCATCCACTGCAACTCAGTTTTTTTAGGGTTACATAAATAAAGTTTTCATAAAGCAATATTCATACAATTGGATATAAAAATGGCACATCATGTTTTGGAATGAGATTACGGTTACAGAAATTAAACATTTAACGCTCTTAGAATTAAATGGAAACAACCACTGTGACTCATTTTGTTTAGGATTACATAAATCAAATTTTTGTAAAACAATATTCATACATTTGTAGATAAAAATGCCACATCATTTTTTGTAACGAGATTAGGGTTACTGGAATTAAACATTTAACGTGTAATATCCATATTTTTCTGAGATTGAAATGAAGGCTGATAAGTAATTATGAGATGATTTAAGGTCCATTGATAAAAGTATGGAAAATGAGGAAGTAAGAGGATATTAAACATCTTTGGCTTCAGCCAAAATTTTTGTTGGCTGAAGCATGTGGCACAAAAAGCATCCAGACTTCGTTGGCTTCAGCCAAAACTTTTGTTGGCCTAAGCATATGACACAGAGAGTGTCAATCCTTCACTGGCTTCAGCCAAGATCCTTGTTGGCCAGAGCATGTGACGCATTGAGCATCAAGTAAGGGCATTTTGGTCATTATGAAAATATGCAAGGGCATTTTGGTCATTTGAGAAAGTCAAAGTCAAAAGTCAACTGTTGACCAAAAAATTTACAGATGCCCAATAGACAGAGCTCGACTCACGGAGCATAACCGTGAATCACGGATTTTCCAGATTCAGACTCGATTTCCGTCTATAGAATTTTGAAGGCGAAAAAGGGGAAAAATAATTATTTAAGGTATCAGGAGCCTTCCAAAAATTTAGAGAAAAATATAAAAAATCCAGTGAATTTTATAGTATTGAATAAAATTATTATCCAGTGTATAATTATGGCGATTTTCCCAAAAATTGGGAAAAGACCCGAAAATCCCCAAAATGTAATTATTTCAAAAATTAATTTTGAAATATCTAGAGGGCATTTTGGAAAAAGGAAAAGGGCTAGAGGATCAGTGAAAAATATAGTATTTTTCAAGACCCTAAAAGAATTTTGCTCTCCGACTGTACGTTTTCAGGGATTTTGGACAGGATAAATTAATCCTGTGAAATTTGAGAAAAGTAAAGGGTATTTTGGGGATAATAATTTTGTTATATTCAAGATAAAATTATGGAGATTAAATGAGAAATAAAATATCTCCAGAAAAGTAGAAAAAGATTTACCGGAATAAAGTTAAGTTTACCGGTAAAACGTGCAATCGGTAAAAGTAACCGAATGGGATCCAATTTAGCTAAAGTAACCAAATGGTAATCAGATTTTTACAGCCATAAATATCACTTTATAAGGGAGATTATGAGCTTGCCAAGTGTCCCATATGTGGCTCCATAATAGCCCTTAGATCTAAACTTAGTGACTAAGTATTAATCTAAACCCTCCATGTCATCAATCCATTAAATGGGCATTATTAAAACAGCAAAATCTCTTCATCTTCCAGCCCATTCTGCACGACAAAACCAGCAACCCCAAGAGAAGAGAAAAGTCACACCATCTGCAAGGAGAAAGAGGAGAGAAAGCTTGGTGAATCTTCAAGGTGAGTAAGCATACTACCTTGTAATATATATGAAAATGATCCTTGCAACTTCCTCTTCCTCTTCCATGGATCAAGAATCTGATTTGGCCTCTCTTTTTCAAGTTCCATAACCTAGGGTTCTTGAGAGAAAAGTGAGAAAGAGAGGGATTTAAAGCCACTTGTTGGTTGCAAATGCTTCCTCTTGTTGAAAGAAGCATATTGATGATGTTGTTGTTATTGTTGAAGTTGTTTTGTGATTTTTGTAAATTTGGAAAATCATGAGAAAATAGGGGAGGTGCTGTCCAATTTTCCACTTGACGTAGAAGAGTTGAAATCATGTTTTCCCATGCATGAATGAGAGTTTGGAAACAAGAATCAAGTGGTATAAGTGTTGGAAGTTGAAAAATTCATATTATTGGAATATGTGTGAACAGTTTCGGCCTAAGGTGGAATTTGATGAAGATGAATTTTTTTGATGATTTTGATGCTTCCAATGGATCCAAAATCAAGATTTTTTAAAACAATATTCATACATTTGGAGAAAACAATGCCACATCATTTTTTGTAACGAGATTAGGGTTACAGGAATTAAACATTTAACGCTCTTAGAATTGAATGGAAACATCCACTATGACTCAGTTTTTTTAGGATTACATAAATCAATTTTTTTAAAAACAATACTCATACATTTGGAGAA
Source organism: Vachellia pachyceras (assembly GCA_025593235.1). Lineage (NCBI taxonomy): Eukaryota > Viridiplantae > Streptophyta > Magnoliopsida > Fabales > Fabaceae > Vachellia > Vachellia pachyceras. Next base: position 2,986 of record JANTPZ010140796.1, on the reverse strand, counting down.
AAAATACCACATCATTTTTCGTAACGAGATTAGGGTTACAGGAATTAAACATTTAACCCTCTTAAAATTGAATGGAAACATCCACTGTGACTCATTTTTTTAGGATAATGTAAACCAAGTCTTTTTAAAACAATATTCATACATTTGGAGATAAAAATGACATATCATTTTTCGAAACTAGATTAGGCTTACAGGAATTACACATTTAACGCTCTAAGAATTGAATGGAAACATCTACTGTGACTCAGTTTTTTTAGGATAACATAAATCAAGTTTTTTTAAAACAATATTCATCCCTTTGGAATTAAAATGCCACATCATTTTTTGGAACGAGATTAAGGTTGCATGAATTAAACATTTAATGCATTAAAAATTGAATGGAAACATCCACTGTGACTCATTTTTTTAGGATAATGTAAATCAAGATTTTTTAAAATAATATTCATAATTTGCTGATAAAAACGATGAGTCATTTTTATCTCGTACTTATAGCCTCATAGTAGGCTTTAGGAAGACATAATACTCCTTTGAGTCATCATATTCCTTTCCGAACTTTAGCACTCTAATAGGGAACTTTTAAAATTTCTTACTTCCCTTAGTTCTCTTGTGTTTTCATAATTCAGAGAAACTTTTACTTTACGTTCTAGTTCTCATACTACTTAACTAGCCTCGTGATCAATTACTTATACTGGAGGCTTTAAGCTTCAATCTGTGAAGCTTTTTGATATCCTTCACTTCTCGACTTATCTTTCTCTTTAACTGGCCTGATTATCACTTATTCAGGACTTACAGTTTTAATCCTTACTTTTATTACTTTCTTGCCTGGGGAATTGGGAATGGCTCATCTTAATTGACAGTCAGGTATCTATAGAAATAATCAAGGGTACTCTCTCTGTACTAGCTAACCATCATGAGGACGCCTTCATATCTTAATCTTAGCCCCTGGTCATTTCATTCTCATGTCCCAAAGAGCAGCATAACACTTGTGGCTCTGAGCCATAAAGGCTCTCTGCTTGCTTTAACTGGGTCTGCAGATCTTAAGAGCTCTATTGCTCTTCTGGAGGCACATCACCTCTTCTTATCTCTAGAACTTCTGATACTAGAGCCACTTTACTCTTTGGAACTTTTAGACCATCGAGCATAAGTTAAGGTTAAGTTGTCTATCCTTAGTGGTAGCTAGTCTGATAATTTCCCAAGATTAATCTTAGAAGCCGACATGTCTCTTAAGCTTTGCTCATTCCTCTTTTCCTTTTGCACTTCACTAGAACATTCTCTTTTCATTTCATGTCTCTTAACTTATATTTCTCATGCCACATTTCTTTTGCTATACAACTTGACTTCTTAGGCATCGATTCATTCAGTGTCTGTTCTATGCCCACCTGCTATATCTTAGGATTCAACAATCCTAACTACTTCTTTTCTGATCATTACTATGATGTTGCAAAGAGAGGACTTGCATTCAGTTCATCTTACTGATTTATCTAGTACCCAATTATTTAAGGGATTCTGCCCCTGACCGCTATTAACTTACTTTCTCTCTTTTCATATTGGGAATGGCTTGTTCCATATGCCTTATGTTTACTGCTTTCTTTCTTTTATGGGACAACATGAGAAGCTCACAATGGTTTCCCATTGCAGTTCTATCTGATTCCTATCTATCAGGAATATGCTTCTCCCTGTCTATCAGGAAGTAGCTTGTCTTGTGCTAGGGCAATTAGTCCCACGTATCCTTGTCTATCAAGGATTTACCTTTCTTCCTGTCTATCAGGAAGTGGCTCGCCTAACTGCGGTGACATTAATTATCATACGCCTAGCTACGGCGTTGGCATAGGAAAATCACCATCCCATACTCTAGAGAGATACCTTTTTGGCTAAAGCGTTTTCTGGTATGCATTCTGTTGGGTACTTCCTCTCCTCATCATATCGCAACATACCTTGTCCCAATCAGGGAACCTTTCTTAACTTGCTTACTTTTATAGCAGTGGCATTTACTAATAAGAACTTACTTTCTCATTTTCATACTTAGCCTGAGAATCACACCCTTTTGCGATGCCTGAAAACATAGTGAAATATCACTGGTTTAAGTCTCATTGCCTGAGGCATCTTTTTGCCTTTACTATTATGGGGTGTGCCATATCACTTCTTTATCTATTTGTCATCATCTGTACCATTTGACAGCTACCTGACTTTCCCTTTGGTAGCTCTTAAGATTCCTTGACCAATTCATCCATGGTCATTTCAACTTTACAATTTATTCTTGCAGGAATCTTTTATCATATAAAGATTTAAGCCTATATACTAGCAGATAATTCATAAAAAAAATGTTCTCAAACTCCACTGCTAGTACTATGCCTTTATTACTACTGAACTTGGGCTATCTTAAGTTGGGAAGTCTATTGTGGCTACTAAAACTGCTGCTGATGTGGCCACTGTGTCTATCACAGTCTATCTGGCTTACTCTTAATAATCATAAAGCCTTTCAGCAGCTCTAGCACTTTTGGTACTGTCTACTTTCTAATTTCTTTAGAAAATTAACCACAACTTATTCAGCATCTACCCAACTCATTCTCATACTTTACTGTCATAATTTATAGCCCAAAACAGCACTTTTGTATCATAACTATACCTCAACTATTCTTACCTTATACCTTTATTTACCTCTCTAGCATTAGAATTACTAGACAGGATTTCATTACTATACCTATCCTGTCTCTTTGCTTCTGTAACTCTTTAAACTTTTGAGACGATTTTAATGTATATAACTTTATCTCTGATAGCATGTATTTTGTCCAGCATAAGATCATAACCTAGCTTACTAATGGCTTAGGATGTCTAATAACCTCAAATGTTACTAGACTATCAGAGATTCTTTCCTTGATCGTCTCCTCTATCTCATTTCTGGAGGTAAAACTCAGTTTCATCTAGTATCCTCCATTTCACAACAGGCTTTGGAGGGATATAACATCTATCTTTAAACATAATTATT
>JANTPZ010140794.1:0-10464 GCA_025593235.1 Vachellia pachyceras | reverse complement strand
TAGTGATCTCCTGCATTGCTATGTCATTAAACTTTGAAGATACAGAGGAAACATACTCAACAAGCTCAAGCAAAGTTTGCCGCTTGATGTCCTTCTCTCTATGATTTTTAGCAGGATCACTAAAATCAAATACGACACAGCAAATGTTCAACTTTCTAAGGAACAAATTTTGTTTTTCTGAGCTAGGAACATCACGAAAGCTTGGCAATGCCTCATAAACTCCAGGAATCATTACAGGACCCACTTGCGTTGTTGGGGCTGCAGCTGATTTCTTAGGTTGATTTGTTTTATTTGAACTCGTTGCAAGAGTCCCATTGCCAGGCCGCAATCCACCCGAACCATAGTTTGAAGATTTTGAAGAATCTGAATTGGATTTCAAGGCACTATTAGAATTGAACCCATACGAAGAGTTCACTGACAATGCACCATTGACCCCTCCATCACCGTTCGAATCACTGTGGGATGACTTCGAGGCCTTGCGTTTACCGAATATTTGTTTTATCATATCTAGAATACCCAACACCAGAAAAACCCCAACCCCGATCTTCTACAACAAAATGAAAGCTTCTTCTACCTTGAAAATGTTTAAAATAATTAACATCGTCACAATAACCAACTACGTCACATCAAGGGTATGATGCAAGCATAACCAACCACTCTAATCAGAGACCCATACGACCATATCTCCATAAACAAGTAAAAGGACTCAAAATTTCGAGGATTCTCAATACATACACGGAGAAGACGACGAAAATTCGACGGTATTAGCAGGAGAGAAGCACTTGCAATGACGGCACAATTGATAAAGATCTCAGGAGTGGCGGGAAAAGGCGAGAAAATCTAAGACAAGAGGCCAGAAATCACAGCGAATGCACAGAAAAAAACCCTAAAGGAGAGAAAGAAACTCCAAGCGCCTAAATTTGATTAGCTCAACAACGTAACAAACAATATACGGTGACCAGAAGGGAAAAAAAAAAGGAAAAAAAAAAGCCGAACTTTTTGAATTGAAATTGCAAGTCCACGCTCGCCGGGTGAAAAGGGGGCGAGAGAGAAGACTCGAGCTTTATTCCTTGTTCATGTGAAAAAATCATATGCATCATATATGGGTGTGTTGAGTGAAAGCCAAACATCATGGGAATGGGACCCAAGAGGCCATCATCATCACGAGGGGCAATCGAAATAGCTCTCATTACCTCAAGCCTGTGGATTCCGAGGGGTTGACTGTGTCTGATTGATATGGTCAATTTTGATCTTCCCGAGACCCTATCAACGATCAAAACCATACATAAGCGCACCTTGTCATTTAAGAATGTTAATCGGCCAATTGAATTACTAAAATATTGCTTCCATTGTGATATACACTCAAAACAAAATATCATCTAATATTAGTTTGTACGCTAACAACAAGATTGAATTAAAGTGTGAATCGTAACAAAATCTCCACTATTTATTATGTTCAATTCTCTAATCGAATCTTGCCCATTTTAATTTTGATTATTAATAATAGTCACACAACAATTTAATATTTTAACAATATGAATGTTTATTATTAAAAATTATACATAATAAGATTTGATTAAAGAATTAGATCAAATTAATCAAGGTAAATCAATATACTTTTTGTCCTTATATGTAACATATTCCCTCCCCTCCTTAATTAATATGAGTCACATTTTAGAAAAAATTATATATTAATTTCATTGAAGAGAAGGTGCCTGATGTTTCTATGGGAGGTCATTCCAAAGAGGAAATAAGTGGTGAATTATTGCATACAAAAGAGGAAATGTTGTAGAGTCTTGACATATTGGTTCATGAGGAGGAATCTATAATCCAATCTTATGTTCTATGTATTTTGATCAATGCATATCACTTGATCGATGAGCTTATATTTTTGTGTATTAACTTTATGCTATATAACCTTTGAGATATGAGAATATATCATGAAAGATGGCTTTGGCTTGATCTTATGAGGATTTGTGACTCTAATTGTGGGAATGTGTTATGAAAAGTCAATACTAGCTCGATCATGTTATCACGTTATAGTTTGAGAATCGTGACTGAGATTGTATCATTGAATTGTTTACACTGTACTTAAGTGAGTCTTGCATATTGATACCATTGTTATTGATTTACTATATATCCTGATGTCACCTTGCAATCACTCACTTATGCCTAGTGAGTTTGATTGTTGATTCTAAGGCTTTCATCTCATTTTGTTACTATTAACATTTTTAAGTGATAACTTTCATAGGGGAATGTTAGGGAAGACTCCAAAGGTTTAAGTTGTGTTTTTGGTATTCTCCTTCATTCATAAGTTAAATAAATGTATATTGCCAATGTATGGCTCATTTTCTAAACTTTGATGATTTGATACATTGGTCTTACCTATTATTTTGGATTATGTTAGTAGTAGGCCAGATGATTATTATATTCTAATACTTGCAATGTTATATTGAGGATCCTCAGTGATATTTTAAAAAATTTTGGATTGATGAGTTTTTTTTTTTTGCAGGAAATGTTGTTTTAGGTTATTAATTAGATGTGTCGAATGAAGGTTTGAAAGTCTTAGGGCCAATTGAAATGCTTAAATCGATTAGGAGAGATCTTGTCCTTTTAATTAAGGAGACTTTTGTTATACCTAATAGTTTTCAAATGTTTTAGTTTGTCGTCATTATTTTCTATCATGATTAATTTATTTTAACTGAATTTCTTTTATAACCATATATGGTAGAGTATCCGATGAAACTCTTTCTACCATATTTTATCTAAAGTGGTGTTTTGTGAAGTTAAGTATCTGGTTTAGAAGAACCGTTGTTACAACTCTCCTATGGAAGACGCTAACACAAATGATACCTTTAGGAGAAATAATCACACCCAACAAAATACGAAGTAAGCTCAGAAAACTCTAGATCTTTAAGGGAGATAAAACTGCAGAATGGTTCAAAGAAGAGGAAGATACAACACCAATCCTCACTGCTAAAGAACATATGCCAAATGAGAGGCTCTAGGTGTTATGTTTGCCCTATAAAGATACTCTAATCATAACTCTTCTAGGCAGAAAAACGAGTTTGACAGCGATAAAGGATTGGGTTCATTGGTTATTTAAGGCAAGAATTATGAAATTATTAATCTCCCAAATAGCTACTATGCATTTTGTTCTAGGAGCAAAAACTTGTATAGGAAATTGTTGTTTTAAGGAATCGTGGTTGATACAAGGTCATTACCATGTAGTGCAAAGGTAGAGTCCTAACTTCAACCCCTGCTGCAACAAGGCAATGAAAGTGGCTACTTGGGGTGAGAGTTGCAACTCTTCCTATTTATTGCTTTTGGAAACAAGGAAATGAGATAGGGAAGAAATTGAGAGTAGACACATACCAGCGTGACAATATTAATACAATAGTTGAACAAGGAAAATTTGCAAGAGTTGGTGTGGAAGTAGATATAAACAAGAGGTTACAATGTGTTTGTTTGTCATAGCGTTACAGAAACACGTTCACCCAAATTTAAACAAAATTCTTTTTACATACTTACCCTGTAGACCGTAAATTATATTGAAACAATAGCTTGTACAACTAATATAAACAGGCCCAATATCAGTTTGTGATTTGAAAACAGATTTTTTACCGTTGAGTGTGAAGGGTTTGAAGTTATATGTTTCAAATGTGGAAAGTATGGGTATAGGGAATAAGATTGCCCTCTCACTCCTACATTGCTCCCTCCTCCTATAAACATTTTGCCATAAATTTCTTAGATCAATCTTATTTATGAATAGCCTCCTCAACACATAACATGATCCATGTCTAAATGCTGCCCCAATGGCACTTAACCTTTCACCACATATCACTGCAAAACACAAATACAATGTAGCCAAATTTAATACGAGAGACAATTGACCTTGTTTTAGAGATGTTGAGGAAGTTATAGCTAAAGTATTTATACTCCTCATGGGGATAACACAAACACAAACACACGAAAACACATAGAGACACAAAGAGAGAGAGAGAGAGAGAGAGAGCCTACCAACATGGGGAATATTTGGTTTCAACCATTGTTCTCTAATGAAGTTGAATCCATCCATGTCCGGCAAGAAGTTATCACTAAGAACCAAGTCATAAGAACTGTGTGCCGGTAGCCGTCCCCCTAAGAGTTGTTCGAAGGCGGAAGTAGCATTGATACACCCGATGAAGTGGTAATAAGGTGGTGAAAGTGCCTGGATAAGGGCAGTAACAACATTATCACCCACTAAGAGGATCTTCAAGCCCTCATCAAGGAGAAAATATGGACCGACGAGAACTTCAAGCTGCTCCATCTCACCAATAATCTAATATATTTGAAACATGAACTATATTAGAATAAAATCTCACTGCATATAATAATAATAATAATAATAATAATAATAATAGGACTAAACTTGTGTTAAGGATGTCCATGAGTCCAATAAAACCATATGTATAAGATTTAAACTTTGAAAACCAAAATTCTGTTATATTCTATGGAATAAACTTAAAACCCTGAAGGGAAAAATTTAGGAAATAAAATGAAGATTGGAGATGATGGATTCAAACATCAGAAGCTGATTGAAGCATACCAATGCCACACCAACATCAGAAGCTATACCCATGAAGCGATCCCTGTGATGTTAGTTTGCCATTTGGAGGCGAGCCATGTATGGAGAACGTTGCAAACGTAGACCCATATAATGCTACAAAAATATTCCATTTGTGTAAACCAAACCTAATTCAAGCATAAACAAGGTTGCCAGAATATGGAGAAACAGTGGCTCCTCTTTTACCTTGAAAATTTCTACCTTATGGAATCGGTGAGGAAGCTTAAGGAAGAAACTTTCAACACTACACATCGAAGACGATCAGATGACAAACATTCACCATTGTGTAATTGCTGCAAAGGAAGAAGAAGGTGATGAACAAGGAGGGGGGTCACTCGCAAAAGAAGAAGAATCACTAACGGTGGTGCCTTTGGTCTATGTAATATCCGTATATTTCCTGTGAGTGGAAATAAAGACTAAACCGGTATTTATGTGATGATTAAATACCCATAGATATAGAAATACAGAAAGGAAAATGCCTTTAGATAAGAAAAATCATAATTGACTAAGTCTCTAGTCTTAAGGATTTTAAGTAAAAATGACTAAGGGCAAAATGGTCATTTGACCTGAATAATAAGGGTAAAATGGTCATTTTGAATAAAGTTGACCAAAAATGTCAAAGTCAACCAAGAGCAAGGTTGGAATTAAGAAAGAGTAGAAAAAGTGATAGCATTTTGGGAATTATGGTAAAAGTAGAAAAGGTAATGGCATTTTCGTAAATAAGTGGTAAATAAAGGATTTTGGGGTTAAGGACAACCGAGAAATAATTATTTGAGGTAGCAGGAGTCCTCAAATGCTGAGGACCCAAACTGAGAAAAGTTTAGTTGGGTTATAAAGTAATTAATAAAATTACTACCCGGTACCCGGTGCGGGCAGTATCGTTGTAGGGAGAACAACAATGCCCGAAAAGCCTGAAAAAGTATTTTCTTAGAAAATTAATTACGAAAAATCCGGGAAGAATTTTGAGGAATGGAAAAGAGTTTGAGAATCAGGGAAAATATAAAATCTTTCCATGTCCTTAAGTCAAATTGGCCGTCGGAAGCCCATTTTACGGTGTTGCACGCAAATCGAGGAATCCTGCCGAGTTACGAGGGAAACCCGGAGATGCTATGGACTATGACACTATGCCACCCAGGCAAGGAAGCCTAGAGATAAAGTCTCCAGAAAAGTAAAAAGGTAGTTACCCGCATAAAGGGGTACTTTACGGAAATGCGTGCCACCGGATTAAGTAACCGGATAGATAGATAACCAAGCAGCCAACCAGGCTTCTAGGGGAAGCCAAGAGTCACTTTTTGCCAAGCAATGAGAAAGGGACAAGTGGCACAACATCCATCAAGCATTCAAAGTCCTGGCCTCCAAGAATTAACCTCCTTCACACATTCATTTTTGCATGGAATTTTAAAAATACAATTCCTTCTCTCCTCTCCCATTTTGGCCATCCTTCTCCCTCTCTCTCCTTGATCAGATCTTTCTCCTCCTTCCCTCTAGAAAACAAGCCATTTTCAAGTAAGAAAGAAGAGCACCAAGCTTCCATAACACAAGGTAAAGTGTTCTAGCAATCAAATCTCCCTCTTTTCTTGAGTCTTGCAACTACTACTATCTTTTCTCTTGAGTTGCTCCTTGAATGAGCCTCTCTTTTGGAAGATGATGGCTAGGATTTCAAGAGTTGAAAATGGAAAAGAGAAGGTTTTAAAAGTGGTAAATGGTTGTAAGCTCTTCTTTGAGGGGTAAAAGCTAGTTTGTTGGTTGTTGTTGGTTAGTTTGTGTTGTTGTAAAATTTTGTGAAGCTCAAGTTTATGGGGAGATGCTGCCCAAATTTCTTTTGGTCCAAGGGAAGGTGTTTTTGAGTAGATCAAAGTTAAGAAAAGGGGTTTTGGAAGTGTGGAAACACATGGTTTCATGAGCAAAGTTGAAAAATCCTTCCTTTCCTTATTTTTGCTATTTTTGTCCAAGCTAAAGAAAAAAATAGGAAGGCTATGTTTTTGAGCATTTTGATGATTCCAATGGCTTTAAAATGATGTTTTGTGTAGGGTAAAGCCAAGAGATGGATTTTACAAATTTAAGGAACCATAAAGACCAAGACTTGAACTTTTAAGCCTCTTGAAAAACCTACAAAAAGTCCTATGCGTTTTTACAAGTTTTATGGCAACTTGTTGGTTGTGTATTTACATGAATCTTATGCCATGATTTTTAGGGGTTTAAAATTTCCCAAGAGCATCTTGAAAAAGAACCAAGAAGACTCTGGAAGTTGGATTAAAGGAAAGCTAGGATCTTGAGGTAGTAAAACTACTAATCTCTTTTTATGTTTAAGAAAATGATTTGTGAATGTTACATGAACTTTTATGATGAGCAAATTGCATGATTTGTGTATGAAATGTGACTTTTGTGATATGGCCATATGCATATTCAAGTGAAGTATGATGTGTCACATGTTTAGATGTTCATACACATGCCATAAAGTTATGTATGCAAATTTACAATGTCTTGCTTATGTGGTTTTGCTATTGGGATTCCCAAATCTCACCCCTTAACTAACCATGTAGGTGCAAGTTCTAGCAAGGGTAAGGAAAAGGTCCTTGATGCATGAAGAGGTTGCCTTTATTTGCATGGTTTTGTGTACATATTTAAGATGATATACTCTCTTGATGTTTGTTGTGATTGTAAACCCTAAATATCCATAAGAAAGAACCATATGAATGGGTAATGGTATATGCATGAAAATGGACTAAACTAACAAGGAATTGTAAAGGAATAGTTATGCATGTTAGAGGTAGGTTAATGGACCAAAAAGAGGTCTTGGTGAATTTTTAAGAAAATTGGTTTTCAAAGCTAAAGGGGTTCCAAAAACTCTAAAACACGAAGCTGTTTCAAGTTATAGTTAAAAATACCAAAAGGGCTCTAAATGGGCTGAAATTTTCCATTAAGAAACTGCACATCCTAAGATTTAAAATGATATAAATTTTGCAAATTTTGGATATGTACATTAAGAGATATGATTTTCCAAAGATTGAGGTAAAATCTGGAAAACTGGAGTGAACCATTTTGGACAATATGCGGTTTTTGAATAAACTGGTTTAAATAGGTAAGAGTTGGAACCAATGAGTATTTTTCTCCTATAGTTCACTTAATAAGAAAAATTTAAAAATTGGAACCACTCAATTTCGAGTTTTCTAGAATTAATTATGATTTTTTAAAGTTGGACCAGAAATCTAGAAAAAGGGCATGTGAACAGTAACCTCGTTTTTCCTTTTTTAAAAGTTTAAAGTTCACATAGAAAGCCCAAATTAAATTATCCAAAGTCCAAGAGTGATTTGTAAGTTATCTATAATATGAAAATAGGGGAAAATAGGAGGTGTCACATTCTACAAACTAACTAACAATGCTGGAGGGTTAAATGCAAGTGGCGTACTCATACAAAAGATACAAGCGACGTACCAATAGAGAATCTTGATCTAATTAAATTTTTTATTTAAACAGAAATAAGTTTGAATTTTGAATTCGAGGGAGCTGTTGATTCAGAATATTTGTTTCTTAAAGATAAAAAAAATACTGTTAACATCGAAAGATTATCCCATGGCAAAAAAATATTGAAAGATAATCACACAAAAGATACTGTTAATATTATCATATTTATTTTTTATATTGAATATTATATACAAAAGAAATAATTGGTTATGAAAAATGATAATTAGCTAGTTTTATTCAAACCTGCTCTAACTGACTGAACAAGCAATTTTAGGAGAATTTTGAAACCTTTTTTTTAATGCGAAAGCATGTTTAATTTTAACAAAGATCATCTCTATAAGTTGCAGCGGTTGATTTTGCTCTTTTAAATTAGAGGTCTCTTTATTATTTTGTTATGTTAACAAAATTTGATCAGTCTTTGAACTAATGAAAAGATACTGGTAATATCAAAATATCCCATGGCAAAAAGAAAATATTGAAAGATTATCGTACAAAAGATACCATTAATATTATCATATTTGTTTTTATATTGAATATTATATACAAAAGAAATAATAACCAATAATTGGTTATGAAAAATGATAATTAACTAGTTCAAAAGACATTTCAAAACCTTTTTTTAAAACCTGTGCTAACTAACTGAACAAGCAAATCAGTTGCAGCCGTTGACTTTGCTCTTTTAAAGCAGAGGTCTATTCATTATTTTGTTATGTTAACAAAATTTGATCTATCTTTGAACTGATTAACACATTAATTAATTGCTCAATTTTTATAGTCTTAAAGAGTATATTGTGTTTATAACTGAGAATTTTTTTATTGAACATTATTATTTGAAATTAAAAAAAGAAAATAATGATTTCATAATGTTACACAAATTGTATAAAATTTAAAGGTTTTTTATTTATTATTCATTTTGTATTCTTATCATCAGTATTTTAAAATTTTATTTGTAAGAAAAGCTTTGATACCAATTGATAGACATCAGGGTGAGATGAGGAACCTACCTTAAAAACTAACTATTAAAGTAGGAGAACTAACTCATATAAATAACTCATTGAGCATTCATTTTACCCAATGTATAACTTGTTATCCCATGCCACCAACGTCTCTTCGCTCGGCCTCCTACCGATCAGAATTCTTCGTGAATAACCTTCTCCAGAAAGGTTGTTAACCTATCTCTGATACTAATTGATGGGTATCTAAATGAGATGAGGAACCAACCCCAAAAATTAACTATTGAGGTGGGAAAACCAACTTACTTAAATACCCCCATTAATTATTCATTCTACTTAATGTGAGATTTGATATCTCGTGTTATTAAATCTTCATCATAATCCCATATCAAATCTGCCAGATGGTTTATGAAAGCTTTAAACTTGATTGCCAAATACAGCGATTTTTCAGAGAACTTTGTTACAGTGTTATGAAAGTATGATTATAAGTAAATGTATGATATAGGTGGGAATTTTGAGGGTGTGGAACAAGATGTGATGGATGCTTATTACATGGCTTTTGCCTTTTTATCGTCAGTTATGCATTATTAGCATGTCAACACTAAAAGTCACTTTTACATCCTAATGCATTTTGGATTCATTTGGTTCAGCGTTAAAGGGGATCAGAAGTCCTTTTTGGGGCCAAAAGCACGATGGACTCCACTGCAGGCGTTTGGCTCAGCGTCACGCTAGAAGTCCTTCTGGGGCAAATGCTCCTTCCACCGAGAAGCTAATCGAAGCTCCTTCTAGCAAAAAAGCTCCTTCTATTGAGATCTGAAATAAAAACCAACTGAATTCAAGAAGCTGAAAGGGGGAAGAAGAAGACAACATTTCTGGTCTTGAGGGAGAAACGATTTACAACTGTATACAAAAATAACAGCCCAGTATTATAAATCTAAGGGATGCATGCAAAATCGAACAAATGGCTTACACATTGAAGACGAAACTATCAGCCCCATACCAACAAACGACAGCAAAAAAAAGGCGTCCAAACTCCGAACAATACCATACCTAAATGCAAGAGCTGGAGGACGAAGATGGAGGATGAAGGAGGGAGAAAGTGGTGATAGGGGTGCGATTATGACAAAATTGAAAAAGGAGAACCCTTTGAGAGAGATGAATCAGTGGTCCGGAGATGGGTTTTTGGGGAATGCGAAAAAAGATCAAGACTTTTTGGGGAATTAAGCAACGTGACTGGTGATTTGTTGGGCTTTTTTTGTTTGTTTTGGGGGATGATGAAGTGATGTGCGTGAGAGACATTTGGTTGCAGAGATTTAGTATTTAATATATGAATATTAAATATATGAATAGTCACAAATGCCTCTCAACCAAAAATATAGGAATATTTAGTATTTAAAGATTTATATCCTTTTAAATAATTTACCATAAAAAATTGAAACA